>SRLM01003145.1:225569-376127 GCA_015708895.1 Populus ilicifolia
TCTTGGACAAACAACCTATTGAAGTATGTAATTCATTTCCTATTATTTTAGGATGTCCATTTATTGCAACTTCTAACGCATTGATTAATTATAGGAATAGACTGATGAAGCTATTATTTGGAAACATGATAGATTTTAAAGATACTCTTGCAAAATTGACATTTGTTCTCAGTTTCCAAGAGAAAGGTAAGTTTTCATCTCAACCAAAACAAAATCCCAAGCGGCAATACAATGCAAATGGAAGTAGTTTCGAAAGCCAACACATAGATCAAGTCAAATCAGTCACTACTCTTCGCAGTCGTAAGGTTATTGAAAAACCCACTCTTGAACCTTGTGAGAAAGATTATGAATCAATCTCTGAGGGTAAACAGGGGGTTGGATGTAAAAATTATAAAGAAATGATTGATTCCCCGCCAGCACTTTCATTTTCTCATGTCATAACCAAACAAAGAAAAGTTAATCATAACTCTGAAATCTTTGAAACTTTCAAATAGGTAAGAATCAATATACTTTTGCTAGATACTATTAAACAGGTTCCTTCCTATGTTAAATTTTTGAAAGATCTGTGCACTGTGAAGAGAAAACTGAATGTGAAAAAGAAAGCTTTTTTAGCCGAACAAGTAAGTGTCATTCTCCAGAACAATAATGTCTTGAAATATAATGACCCTGGTTGTCCTACAATTTCTTGCTTTATTGGAGAATATAAAATTGAAATAGCCATACTTGATCTTGGAACTAGTGTGAATTTATTTCCATATTGAGTTTTTCAGAGTCTCAATCTAGGTGAGTTAAAACCAACTTCTATAACTCTTTTACTTACTAATAAATCTGTAAATGTGCCTAGAGGAATAATTAAAGATGTGCTAGTACAAGTCAATAAATTCATTTATCCTGTGGATTTTGTTATCTTGGACAAA
Source organism: Populus ilicifolia (assembly GCA_015708895.1). Lineage (NCBI taxonomy): Eukaryota > Viridiplantae > Streptophyta > Magnoliopsida > Malpighiales > Salicaceae > Populus > Populus ilicifolia. Next base: position 226,487 of record SRLM01003145.1, read on the forward strand.
CAACCTATTAAAGTATGTAATTCATTTCCTATTATTTTAGGATGTCCATTTATTGCAACTTCTAACGCATTGATTAATTATAGGAATAGACTGATGAAGCTATTATTTGGAAACATGACATTAAAGATGAATATTTTCAACATTTGCAAGCAACCTAGAGATGATAATGATTTACAAGAAGTAGATCATAATGACGAATTAGTTTATGATAAACTTGAATCTACTTTAAGTAAAAATGAGTTGGATGAATCTGAAAATATACAAATGATTTATTCTGAGAAAGAAATCACTGATGAAAAATGCACTAAAAATGTTGATGTAGATTTTTTGTCAAAAGTGATAACAAATTCGACATCCAACATCACACCAATCAATGATTACTTTCCTTATGAATCCTTACTTTCTCTTAGTTCAATGCCTTGGTATTATAAAAATATCAATTTTCGTACTTGAGGAGATTTGCCAGTTGATTGGAGTGCTCAAGACAAAGAAAAGGTTTTGAATGAAATGAAGAACTTTTATTTGGATAACCCTAACTTATTCAAATACTGTCCTAATCAAATATTTTGAAGATGCATTCCTGACAATGAGGTAAGTAATGTCAATAAACTTTGTCATTCTGAAGCATGTGAAAGTTATTTCTCATAAAAAAATGGATTTTATTGGACCACCATGTTCAAGGACACGCATGCATTCTGCAACACTTGTGATAATTATTAAAAAGCTGATACTGGTCAAAAAGTTTTATTTTATAATTCTCAACTCCATTTATTTTCTAGAGAGCTAAGATCAAGATGGGGCAGTTTATTTATTAAGAAACATGTGAATCCTTATGTAGCCTTTGATATTGAGAATTCAATGAATGACAGTGTTTTTAAGGAAAATGGACATCGTTTGAAAGCTTACTTTGATAATTTTCCAAGTGAAAATGAATCAACTGGTTTGAATAATCTTGTAGATAAAGGTTAATTATTTTATTTTTCTCACATTGTTTTTGTGTTTCTTTTTGAGTGATGTTTGCTAATTTCTCTTATCCTGTTCAAATGGCGGACAATGGTACTCTATGACTTAAGTCGGTTCTTTTAGTTTCCCATAATAACTGATATCTGTGTATATATTTGTGCAATTCTTTGAATCTCTCTTTCAATTCTCATTTAACAATGGACACTAATCTTGAAAAATTCAAAAAGTATTTTCCTACTTTACCTCAAAATACGATTAAAAAAATTTACCATGCTAGATGTGCAAGATTGAGGTTGTTAATGAATCATGAAATTCCTGAAGATATTCGCTAGTTGATTGAAGCAAAGGTCCGATTATCGAGTCCTAAATTCCTTTATTTCACACATTCTTGGAACAGGTAAAAACACTTTTGCAAAAAAACATCATGCGAAACGACTGAAAGTCTCTCATTGATGTGTCAGATGGACTTGTAATGCACAATGTCATTCTTTAGGAATGATATCTATAAACCATGAAGATAAAATACAATTCATTAAGGATGACCCGAGTAAGGAGTCTTTAGATAGTCTTCTATTAACTCTTGAGATGCATTCTAGTGGAGATGTGCATTGTGCAATTCATTATTTATGGTCACTATTTCTAGAACATGCTCGACTTAGTATTGGGAATTTGACTAAAAAAGACCTTGTTTGCTAGTTTTTAAGAAAACTGGATGAGAAGCTTATCCTTGACCTAAAGAGGGCGTTTAAGCTGATCATTTAGGTGATAGGCCTGCATTTAAAATGAACATTTACCACAAATTAAAGGTATTTTATATTATTAGATATGTCATTAGAAAACATGTTTTAATTAAGGAGTTATTAATACTTCAAGTGTAAAATGATGATATAAAACTTTGATAAAAATATACTTTTAAATACTAATCATTATATTCTAAGTACTTGATAAGCAACTCTATCCAATATTTTTATGATGTTGTGGTTAATGTTGAGAGAAAAAAGCAAGGAATAAGAGCTAATAAAATATTGAAACCTGCTAGTAAATCGACTCACTAACCCATAAAAAACCAAGTTAAAAAGAACATGGATAACTTTTGAAAATACACCCAACATTAATTCCAACTATTTGCCTAATCATGCTTCCAATAGTAGAGAGAGTAAAAAGAGCATATTTTGAGGGTAACCATGAATAAGCTATATGACATGTTAGTGTAAGTCGGGTATTTGCCAATAAAAAATCAATCTAGTTCAATAAAGAATGATGGTTTTTATAGGTTTCATGAAGCAATAGGACACAACATTGAGAAATATAAGGAGCTTCACCAAAACGAATACAATTAATGACTTATGGTTTATACCAATAGAGAATGAGAAAAAGGATGATGTTATAGGCATGATAAGTTTCCAAGAGAAGAAAGCAGAAGTGTGTAGGATCAAGCATACTTTGAGCAGTTTGTCGAAGCTTGTTTTGACAATGCCTTTTTTTACCCACAATAGGAACTATAATGCACTGCCATATAATTATAAAAAGTCTCCCAAAATTAAAAAATCTTTCTCTTATGTTGCAAACTGAAATTGATGGATTAATTTGAAATGGCAGGTGTTTTACACCTGAAGAACTAGAAAGACAATGAAAGGCTAGAAATAAATGTCATCAAAAGTGTGGAAATGAACAAACCAATAAGTGAAGAGGATGCTAGCACCATACTAGACCAAAGACCTAACAAATAGGCTAGAAAGCATCCACACATTCAACAGTCCCTAATACACAAAGTTTTCATAAATGAAAACTTCATCACTTTTGTTTCGTGTAGCTTTTGCACAACAAAGATTTGATGGTTAGGTCATTCGTTTGAGTTTATTGTTATTTGGACACCTTCTAAGGAGTTACTTGGTGAAACATTGCTCTTGACATATCATTAATTTTTCTGAAAATCATTAGCTAATAATAAAAGATCAAAAGGCTTTTTCATTCTCTCAATATCAAATGGCTGGAAACACATCACATTAGCCTCCAAGTTTGTTACACAATCACCTAAACCCAAAATGATTGATTCTATGGTAAAACTAGCTTAGTTTTGGTTTGTTAGAATCCTAACAAATCTATTTATGACTTCTTCTTCTTTTAGATAAATAAAGAATATAGGATGTAAATATTGATTTTAAAGAGATAAGCTTATAGAAAGGGTGTTTCTCGGTTGAATAATAACAGTTACAACCTCTAGAGTAGTTGGAAATTCTATATTCATTCATCTGAAAATACCTACCTAATTAGCCAAAAACTAAAAAAGATGATGCATAATATCTTGAATGACACTACTTTGGCTAAACCCTATAATTAGGGTTTTTAATTCGAGATCTAAAAAATTTCATTTGAGTCCCTATTCTTTCAAATTTGTTAATTATACCTATAATTTCCTCTTAAACTCCTAATTTCATGCAATTGCATCCTTATCAGATTCAATTTCTAGCTCTCAATTTGAGCATCTTTTAAAAGCTAGTCATTGGTCTCTAATTTGTTTGAGTTAGACCCTCAAATGATCATTAAACTTTTAATTTTTTTATTTAGCCCTTGATATCAACAATTTCAGTCCTTGAAGTCATGTACTTTTTGCAAGTTGGTCATTAGTTTATGAATTGTTCAAAAAAATTTCTAATTACTCATCAAACTTTGAATTTTATGCAATTAATCCCTTAATTTAACAAAGTAAACTTCATAAAGTTCAATTTTAGTTCCCAAACTTCAATTTGTTTCAATTAACATCTAAATTGGCTCTAAAAGCTAATTTCCCTTGTGATTAAGTTAAATAAGATTTCATGTCATGTATGTCTGTGCAACACAAGTTTTTAAGCAACTGTGAAATTCCGCATTCAATCTTTTGTCATAACATCGTTAAATTAACCTCTATCGGATATAAATCTATCATGTGAATAAAATTTGATATAGAGAATAATATAGTTAAAGGAAAACCTCATGTCTTTTTGAACCACCCTATTAATGCCACCAAACATCAATTTCTCTAAAGTAGAATATCATTTCTCTTTTTTTATCATTTTGCTGTGTTTATTTTTTCTTGATGGAATTGCTATTATTATTATAGCTCTCTTATTACTCTCATTTTAGCCACGTATACATGCAATTCTTTTTATTACTATTTTATTTTGTTTATGTGAGGATCCTTTCTTCATGAAATCATAACTTCATAACATTTTTCTTAAAATAAGTACTTTTCCATTTATAAATTTATGTAATTAATGAAATAAGCAAATGAAAAATAAACACTTAAAGAATTAATTTACTATAATTAATTAGGTTTATTGAGTTTTTTTATATTTAATTTACTTGAGGTTTTTTATATTTAATTTACTTTATTTTAATTATTGAACTTTCACTTGAAACTATAAAAATTTAAAACAAAAGAATTAAATAAAGAAGAAGTGGGTTGTCAAGCATTTAACTTGGTACTTTAACCCAAAAAAGAAGAAGTGTCACATAGATGTATGAACTAGCATCGTATAAAGAGAGTGATCCATTTATTATAAAACAAAAAGTAAAGGAACTCAAAGAGATAAAGTTTTAAAAACACACATGAATCCTTGAATTAACTAGGTCTAGATGATACATGTATAATATTAGAGTTTTGTTTTTTGTTCTTTTACTTCACCATTTTAAGATTTTAGTCGCACTTAACTTTCACATAAATTAAAAGAAAAAAAGATGCAATTAATAATATTGATTATCATGTATTTTTAAATTACCTTTCAGGATTGATATTTATTTTATTTTAAAATAAAACTAGATGGATACTTGTGCCATGCAGTAGACTCACTTTTTATTTTTATAAAAATTATTGTAAAAATTTATAATATAAAAAAAAATATTTTTTAATATTAGTAATAATTGGTTTTTTTAAATTTATTAATTATTTTATTAATAACATTAATTATAATAAAAATAATAATATTTATAACATAAATAATACTATTTTTTATATAAATATTTAGAATTATAATAAAAATAATAATATTTATCACTTAAATAATTATATTAAGAATTTCAAGGATGCTTACAACACAAATAATAATATTTTTTTATATGAACACTTTGAATTATATATATATAAATATTTATAACACACATTATTATATTAACACATATATGGTTAGGTGTGGACGCATACAGACCCAACTTTAGGTGTGGGCGTAGACGCGTTCAGCCCTAACTTGGGGTTAGGCGTGGACGTGTTCAGGTTGGGTTGGACGCGTCCAACCTCAACTTGGGGTGTGAGCGTTGACGCATCCAGACCTAACTTGAGGTTGAGTGTGGATGTATCCAAACTTTTAATAATAATAATAATAATAATAACAACAACAACAACAATAATATAAATAATATTATTTTTATTATAAGTAATAATATTATAATAACAATGAAAAGTGGATACCTGGCACTTGGTTTGCCCTAGCATCACATGGCTTTAGGTGACCTTTCCGTAGCAATTAAACCCGAGTATTATATGGCATTGAAGAGTGCTTGGGTGAGCCTGCCCTTGTATAGACACAATTGCCACATGGTGATAGGATAGCTTGGAAGAACTAGCATGATTATCTAGTGTTTGGTGTCATAATCTCAACTCAATGGATCTTGTATGACCCAATTTTACTAAGTCTTGATGAAGGATTTTAAATATTTTAATTTTTACTATAATTAAGAGTATTGCTCTTAAAAATAGTATAATTGGTGTTATAAATATTATTATTTTATTATAATGAATAATATTTGCGTTAAAATATTATTATTATTATTAAAATTTAAAATATTCATATAAAAATAGTATTATTTGTGTTATAAATATAATCATTTTATTTATAATTAATGGTACAAATACTAAAAATATTATCAGTTATGGTATAAATATTAATATTTTTATTATAAGTAATAATATTATAATAACAATGAGAAGCGAAAACCTGATGCTTGTGCTGTCCTTGTGCCACGTGGTGTTATGGCTGTCATAGCTAATTGGGCCTTTACCAGGACCTAAGCGCCAGGTGGCTCTTGGGTTTGTCTCATGTAATGGTGCCATCCAGGTGCTAGGTGGTACTGCCCCTCGTAAAGGTAAGGCCCTCATACACTATGTGATGCTCGGGTTTACCCTACGCAAGGGGCAAGTCGCCCATGCATCAGGTGTCTTTGCGTGGGTAGTGTCAGCGCTAGGCACTCGCTCCCTATGGTCTGCAGCCATCAAAACTTGTGTTAATTATTTTCTTCTCAATCATCTCTTCAATACTAAATGCACCCTAGTGAAAAAAAAAACTTACCTTTTTCTCGTTTTGTTTGTAACTTTTTATGTTAAGGATAGACTGGCATTACACTACTTCAATTCACACTGTTTTGTATCTATATAAACTATAATAAGACACTATGTCCTTTTAGTATATTATATAATAGACATTATATTCATAAAATTAGATTAATAATGAGAATTTTATTAATCAATAAACTTAACTATTCTTGAATCCTATTGCATGCATTAATTTTATTTTATTTTTCTATATATTTATACACAACTACTTTTTCTCATGATATATAAAATTAAATAATCACTCACTTTACTGAGTTGAGGAAATAATAAATGGCGAGGGTATGCATAAAGTTAAACAATTACTCTACCAAGCCTTCATTGTTTTTTTGTACTTTTTATATTTTATTTTATATTTATTTAAATAAGTGAGGGAGCATTTAGGCTTTTCTAGAAAATAGTTTTTTAAAAATTATTTTTTAAATTTTCATGTGTTTATTTGTTATTATAAAAATTAATCAATAAAAACACTTTCTAGTTAAAAAAAAAATTTAGCTTGGTTTTCAGGAAAGTGTTTTCCTAGAAAATTTGAACAGAAAATATTTTCTAGAAGTTGTGAAAAAATTAGAAATATCATATTATTTGCTAATTATATCAAATTTGGTCCTCAAATTTTTGATTGCTATATATATTTTGTTTTAAATATTTATTATTCAATTTTATCTCTTAAAATTTAATTTTTATATTTATTTTAAGCCTCATTTTTAGAATTGTTATTTTCTTTTTCTTTATTATTTTTTTATTGATATTGTTTATCTATCAAATTTGATCCCCATTCTTTTGATTGTTACTTATTTTATTTGAAATAATTTATAAAATGTTAATATTATTATTTTAATTTTTAAATTTTTTAGATTTGATCTATATTATTTTGATTATTATTTATTTTATTTGAGATAATTTATGAAATTATATTTTTTTTCAATTTCATTCTTGTTCAACTTTTTTATTTGTAAGATTTATTTCTCATTATTTTAATAAACTTGAGAAAAATAAAATATTGATAAGTTATTTTTCAGTTTATTTTTCATGACATAATCAAATACTAAGAAATACTTTCCAACTTATTTTTTATTACACTACCAAATATTAGAAAATAATTCATTTTCTCAAAATTTATTTTTCAAAAAAACTACTTTGTAGCAAACAAACAAGACTAACATAATGAGAGAGGGAATGATTGGATTAAAATAATAAACAAATATCCATATTTTTTACTTAAAAAGGTATTTTTGAGGAATGTATGCACATAAAAAAATTTAATTTTAATGAAAATAATGAATAGAGGATGGTGTATAGGTTTATATATATATAAATATAGAATAAATTAAAAATTACAACCAATTGATTTTTTTATAGAATGGTTTGATTTAGTGGATGAGATAGCCATTACAATTTAAAATATTTTACATTTAAAAATATATTAAAATAAATTTAATTTTTTTTTAAAATATATAATTAAAACCAACTTCATATACAAGGGAAGGTTTATAGGTTTACAGAGCATAATGCAGCTCATAGGAAAGAAGAGAGAACTTGAATGGGTGGAGGAGAATCCGAAGAGAGCTCCTTGATGATACATGGCTCTGTGTGTGTTTTTATGCAGAAAGGTACAAGCAAAGTTGACCCTACCACTTATTCGCTCTATCATCTTTTGCCCTTTCAAAATCTCATTGAGAAGGGTATCGTTTTCGTAGCATATCTCAGTCCTGATGCACCGCAAGTTACACAGCAACAAAATCATAAAAACATATGTTACTTGTGTGTGTGTAAAACAAACGCTGAGATAACTATAAAAAATAATTACTTTTTTTTATATATATTTTAAAAACACTTTGAAACAACATGAAGGATAACACTGAGAAGCTACAAACTAAAGGGGTAGAAACGAAGCATTATTGATCAAATACAAGGGAAAAAAACAGGTTTAAACCACTATTAGCTGTCTTGCATAAAATCATGCAGGACATGGTCGCTTTGTTCTTCTCATCTCCATCTCTAGAGACATTTGTCCCATAAGGATTGAAGCCTCCGCAAAAACTTGAAGCAACAAATTCAGGACACGACAATTATATCATTCAAATCCTGGGAAATATTTAGGCTTGATTGTAAGATTGCATCGATCCCCAGATAACGTTAGGTTTCTCTTTCCCCTTGCTTCTTAGCAACCAAAACAAACATCAAGTAAAAGGCAGCATAATTAGCACCACTAGCATTTATAAAGATAGTTTTTGCAGGGGGAAAGGATGAAGAAACATGGCTCAGCTCAAGACGACTCTACAATCTGTCCTAATACAGGTTTCAACAAGCAAGTAGCATGAGTAAAACAATGATAAAAAGCCGTCGCAGAAAGGATCATGATCATATCCCCAATAACTTAAAGAAACCTTGTCCATATGCCCTAGAAGGCTTCTTAAGTGACTGCGAGCCATGGATATTGCTGAAGGGGAAGTTTTATTCAGAAACATACCGTCAGAGGTGCTCAAGACTCATGGCAGAGACCGTCATCGAAGTTCAGAGAGTAGCTATAAAGATCATAGCTGCACTGTGCGCTGCTCTTTTGCCACCTAAAAGCTTGCTTCCATTAAGTCCTGAACTTCCAAAATAGCTCCTTTAAGAATGATGATCACCCGTGGCGACAAAAAAGCAGTCTTCTTTTCACACTAACAAGTGTAACTGCAGACCCAGTGCTTGAAATTCTGCTCCGCCACCTCAAGAATGGGATTCTCCTCAAGCTTTGTAAGCCTAAAGCTCTCATGCGTCCTTCCATCTTCACTCTACCTACTTTTTGTTCCAAGAAGACCGTGCAACACTTGAACTAGGACGTGTTAAAAGAAAAGCACTAGTTGAGCTTTCAAGTACCGCTTCCCTCTGAGAGGCAGCACTATCAATGACATATTCAGTACTGTCACTCTCATTAGTGGGGTCAATAAAACAACATTATCGATAGATCATTGAATACTGCTCTACCAGCAAGTCTCCTCCGGCCATATATTTGTCCCAATTTGGAGCAAGGATCGAGACTTGCATCTAGTGATCTAAATGTTAGCAGCGACGATGCCTTGCCAAAAACTAGTCGGTCCTTATTCTCTCTAGTTGGTGAACTTTCCTGGGAAGAGATAAGGTTCTCTAGCATGAAAAGTTTACACCGTCCATGCCTCAAGAACCATGATGAGAACTTCAAGGCTTATGTCCATTTACAGTTTGATCACACTATACACACAAAAGGGGTCCACAAAGACGTGAAATATATTTTTGTCGGGGAGATAATCTGGGATAGAGAATAGGAAATAATATCATCTCACCTTACATGGACAAATACTTATTTCTTTTTTTTTTTTTTTTTTTTACGTGTGGTGTCCGGGCCAGCTTACGCGCACCACGACTAATCCACACGGTCCATTAAACATCCTGCAAGCCCAGTGAACAGGTAAGGCACCGTGGGGGTGACAGGCGTGCATGGTAAGGTTCGAACCCATGTGCTGAGGAAGGGGACAAGCCCCTCCCACCGCTGGGCTAGAACCTCACTTGCGACAAATACTTATTTCTTGTCTTAGCTACCCGTGGAGTAAAGGACCATGTGATCGGGAAAAAACAATTAAACATACAAATTTAAACATAAGAAACATGGCATCTAGAGAGGAGCTACCCAAACAAGCAATCGCAATATATGAGAGTCCCAAAACAACTCAATAAAGGAACAATCCACGAGGGGTCGAACTCTGTTTGGTTTCTTAGATCACTGATCAAGTCAAGTCATTATTTGTTGTAGAGAGAATCATGATTAACAACTCGAATCACTTGGTGTTGAAAGGATTGAAGAAGAGACTCATGAACTTTTGAAACATAATGATAGAGTAGGATAGTTAATTTATAAAAATAAAACTATAGAACATAAATGAAATGAATGATATTTTATTAAGAATTTTCTTAAAAGGTATATCTTTATAGCTTTTCTCTATACCTCTTTATACTTTTATACAATGATTAAGATTATAAACCTATTTAATATCTCAGTCCAAGATAATTATAGAATTAAACTATTCAAAAAAAATTATAATCTAATAAGGAAACTAACATTCTAATTAAATAAAGATTCTAATAAACTAGTCTATTATAAATCATTCTTCATCAAAATTTTTATATTAACTATAATTTGTTCTTTAACTAGTATTAAAATTCTTACAAACTCTAAATTCTATTAGCCTAAATCCTAGTTGATATTAAACTTCCCCTTCAATATCTACTATCATCATTCTTTCATCTTTTCTTTCTCTTCACAATGTCTTGCCTTAATAGCGTTGATGTTGTTCGTATTTCATCATTACAAAAAATTGATTAAGGTACTTTCAAACCTTATTTGTATTTCTTAATCTTCAGCTGAATTGTTGACTTTTCCAAATGAGATTAATTTTTGGGTTTACACATCTTCAATTTCTTGTAGCTTAGTTTTAAATTTCTTTTAGCTTACTTTTAATGTTATCAATTAAAGCAAAAACTTTATTATAATTAATTCCTTGCTTTTAACTATAACTTTCTTCTTTTAATATCGCTTTGCACCTTTCTTTTTCTCTTTTGACATTTTTTTTCTTTGTAAATCTACTTAATACCTATTAGATTCTTTTTTTTTTGGTCAAGGAACCAATTTCCATGTGTTTTTTTTTTCAATTGATACAATCTACTTTTCATCATTTATTAAATCATATGTAGCAACATGACAATATTGTGTTACATCATTATCAATATAATTAGTTACCTCATATAACATTAAAGCTCCTCATCTTTCTTGATGGAGTGCCACTACTTGAGTTTTCACTATAAAAAAAAAAGAAATTTAACTCATTAGAGCTTGTGTTTATGGAGGAGTTACTATAAGTTCTTGATAATCTTTATATTTTTCCTTCTCTTCATTAAGAATCAATAAGAAGTCATATTTCTCAACATCACATTTACCTTTCAATCTCATGCTCCTTCTTCATTGAACCTAATATCTTTACTAATCACCATTTTTCCTTCATTAAGGTCGTAAAGCTTCTATCCTTTTGATTTTTTTTATCATAACTCACAAAAATTATCTTTTTATCTTTTTCATCTAGCTTGGTCCTTATTTGATCATCTACAAGCACATAACTAATGTTACCAAAAACTTTCAAGTGAGAGACTTGGTTTTCTTCTACTCCATACTTTTTGTGAGGTCATGCTATTGAAGCTTTTAGTAGAACATCTATTTAACAAGTAGTAGCACAATTTACAACTTCATCAAAATCCATGAACTTGTATGTCTCCACACATTTGATTACTGGCTCTATTGTTTAGGTACCATATGTTTTATTTGTCTTGCATTCTCTCATTATGCACTATTAATAGAGTGGCTTCCTTCTTTTCTTCTGTCACAAGATTTGCATTCTCCTTAACCCTCTTATTTGGACTCTAGCAATCCCTAGCATAGTGACATGTAATTTGATAATTATAACATTTAACTTTTGATTTGTCAAACCTGCTGTCAAATCTGGATCTTGGATTGCTATTGCTAGTTAAACTAGTTAACTAGTTCCTTTCATTCATGATGTGGGACAATAAACAAAAGACTTAAAGGATGAAAAGAAATAAGCTTTTAAAGAAAGAAGAAAGCTAAATAAGATAAGAATGGGGATTGGAGATATGCAAAATCAGTAATATTTTTATTAATCATCAAAACTCTCACAATGTCTAAAAACTATTCTTAAATAAGAAAACCCTTAAAAAACTAACAATTAGGCCAAAGGCTTACAAAAAAAAATGAAGTCCAAATAAAATAATATCAAGTTTAATAACAAAACTTAAGTAAAAGTAACAAATTAAACCTAAAAACATAAGCAAAAACTCAATCTCTCAATGGTTTAGGTTATCATCCATCGTCAATGATCGTACGTGTGCGTAAACAATGTTTTGGGTCTGGTTTCCTTACCAATTCTCTTGAGGTTGGAAGAACTTGACCTCATCAAGTATAGGATAAGGTGACTTTGATAATGCTCTCAAAGATAGGGATTAAGCTATTGTGATGTCTCTATGATAATCCAAGTATAATCTAAATATGGTTGTTGACCCCATATATTGGGATTTGCTGAAGTTTACCATCCCTGGTAAAAACAACTTGTGCATTCAAAGTTATATTAATATGTTTCTTTCACGCCAAAGATAAGGATAATGAGGCAAAGGTTTCAAAAGGAGCATTAGGGATAGACTATTATGTTTTATATATAACGAGATCCTTCATGTCAAAAGTAGAGCTAATATTAATGTTTGATGGCAATTCAATGACATAATTATTTGATCCAATCATTTACAACACTTTGAATGGTCTACTACTACTCTTGTAATTTATGATTGGTTTCCAAAGGACACCATTTAGGTTTAATTTGTATAATGAAATAATCTCTAACAATAAGTGCATCATGATACTTATGTAAATAAACTCAAAATTTGTATTATTCATTACTTGTTTGAATTTGTGTTATGATCTCAACATGTAAATTATGAATTCTATCTACAAAAGACTCAGTTGAATCAGATATTTAGGGTAAGGAGACATAGAAATATGATCTACAAGCTTTTTAGGTTTGTAACTATAAATACTATATGATTGAGGGTGTGAAATGAGACAAACATTGTTTGAAACCTGTGTAGATATGGTATGGATACAACCAAGTAAACTAAGATTATCTTCACATCACGTGAATGATGTAAGGGGCTAGGAAGTTTAACATATTGCTTTAAACCTATGATATGTTGGACACCAAGCATCTAGGGGGACAAATCAAGTTGTGAAGAAGGACTAATATCATGAGATTCTTCTATGATCATGTTTATCTCTTTAGGCAATTCCACTAAAGAGTTCCCTAAAACTTCCTCTACTATTAAAGCAAACATATTAGACTCTTTCTTAACTTTATTCTCAAGCTTATATGGACTCATTGTGTTAACTCCCTCTCTTTGCGCATCCCTATAATCTAGGTCACTAAAATCCTCAAGATTAGGCCTATACACTTCAACACTACAATCTTCCTCTTTATTCATATCCTTATATGTTTTGTTAACTAAGGGTTTAGATGTGCAATCTAAGAAGATATGAAAAAAACTTAAACAATTAGTATACTTAACCCATGAACTCCTATTAGACACTTTATTAACAACTCATTTGCCCTTATGTTTCTTATAAAATTATACATTACTAGGATTAGGCATATGAGATGGAGCACCTAACAAATAATCACTACTTTTGAATTGGGACCTAGTAAGGATACTATAAAGGTCATGGCGATTCATCCATTGATTCTTCGTAACCAACTTATAGTCTTGAACTAAGGTACAAGCTTAGTTAATGGTAGATACACCTTAACATACAACTTCTCTTCTAAGATTATCATTAAAGTCTTTATAAAATCTATGCAAAGTCATGACTTCATTCTCTCTTATGATGTATCTCATTATGTAATTGTTAAACTGTGTTATATACTCATTGATAGGCTTATTCCCTTATCCTAGATTGTTTTATTTGTTTAAGAGTTTATCCTATAATACTAGGGTAAGTACTTCTCCTGAAGTTTTTGTTTCATTTTGATATAATCAGTTATAGGAAGTTTACTGACATGACCAAAAGATTGACATCTTCTCCCAAGTATTAAAGTGTTGAAGTAATAAATAACTCAGCAAGACTAGGGTTGAACCATAGAGAGGTTATATAAATTATAAATAATAATAATAATTAAAAAGAAAACAACAACAACAATAAAAAGTTAAAGAGGACTTTGAGGTGTAAGATTAATGTAAGGATTAAACAATGATAAAAACAAATGTCAAGGTTAAATGATCCACTACTGATATTTCAAATAAGTATAGTATAAAATCTTTTTATTACTCAATTAGAAACCACTCACAAAAGAAGTTCCAATTAAATTATAAATTGTTAACATGATTACATTAGTTATCTTATTTGAATAATGCAAATACTTGTAAATATTGTTAGGTATTCATGATTATAACATATTACACAAAGGAGGTTCTAATCGGATTATAAATTGTTAACATGATTACATTAGTTATCTTATTTGAATAATGCTAATACTTGCAAATATTGTTAGGTATTCATGATTATAACTTATATTAAAAACAAAGAAGGTTTCAATCAGATTATAAATTGTTAACATGATTACATTAGTTATCTTATTTGAATAATGCTAATACTTGCAAATATTGTTAGGTATTCATGATTATAACTTATATTAAAAACAAAGAAGGTTCCAATGGGTTTATAAATTATTAACATGATTACATTAGTTATCTTATTCGAATAATACTAATACTTGTAAATGTTGTTAGGTATTCATGATTATAACTTATATTAAAAACAAATCAAGTTCCTTTCATAGCACAAGTATTGGTTATACCATACAGTTGGGCTATGAAAGTACCAAGTATTTGTTATATCAAGTGTTATACAACACAAATCTAGATTAAGCATTTAACAAGCAAAGTATTAAAAGTGAATAAGATAACAAAAACATGTTAGTATCAAACATTAAAGTCCATGTTGAGTTTACCAACATGACCAAAAGATTGATGTCTTCTTCCAAGTGCAGGAGTGTTGAAATAATAAATAACTTTGCAAGACTATGATCAAACCATAAAGAGATAATTGGTATAGTATAAAATCTTATCACTCAAATGGAATCACACATAAAGGAGGTTCCAATCAAATTATAAATTGTTAATATGATTATAGCAGTTATCTTATTCGAATAATGCTAATACTTGTAAATGTTGTTAGGTATTCATGATTATAACTTACCTTAACAACAAATCAAATTCCTTTCATAACACAAGTGTCGGTTATGCCATACGGTTTGTACTGTGAAAGTGTCAAGCATTTGTTGTACTAAATATTATACAACATAAATCTAAATTATTCATTTAACAAGTATTAAAGAGTGAACAAGATAACATATACAAAGTATGTTAGTATCAAACATTAAAGTCCATATTAAGTTTACACTATGCTTATTCTTGCACCATTAGTTTAACGAAGTAAAGGAAATGAATTAAAAGGCATAAACAAAATATTAATGAAAAAAAACTTAAGCATTATAAAAATATAAAGAGAGAAAGCAAAAGCATTATCTTGATTTGGAAACCAAGATGCCTAAATATATAGAAAATGCCTTCTTTTATAGGCCAAAATTAGGAACTATTGATTTGATGACTAATTGAAGAGTGGATGGCCAACTCTTGACTGGGTGACAATCCTTATCTTTTCTTGTCTGAATAAAACATCATTGATAATGTCATAATTTAAACCAGATCTCCACATCAATATTCTAGGAAATTGTCTTAGTTGTCTAGGAAAAACAATTGAGGTCATTTGGACTTCAAAAACTCAAGATATGGGTTAAACATTGAACAGTATCTAAGCTGGAGTATAGATTTGGACTTCTTCATTGTTACTATAATTTGGATTTGAAAATGATGTTTTTAAATCTTAGACTTCTATGAAAGTGTAGGCCTATATATTACCTTTCTATCTATATAAAGTTGATCGAAATCCAAAATCTACAGCTTCAAATATGACCTAATTACCAAATATTATTCTAGTTTGGACTCCACCAACATCTCTTTTCTAAATTTGGTCATCTCTTTGTCCTTTTAATTTCAATACTTCAACTCATCAATCAATCATTTTATTATATGATAGGTCTACATTTATGATGAACATTTATCATAAATTAAAGGTACACGACATCAGATTTGTTATTATATAAAATATGCTTTAGTTAAAGAGTTATTGATAGTTCAAATGCAAAATGATGATATAAAACCTTGATAAAAATGCAATTTTAAATACTAATCATTTATACTATACTTATTCCTACACCATTAATGTAACATTTTCACCTTAACATGATAAACTTAACTAAATATAATGAAAGAAGAGAAACATAAATAAGATATGAACTAAGTAAAGGAAATGAAATGAAAAACATAAATAAAAGATTAATGAAAGTAAAACTTAAAAATTACAAAAATATAAAAAAAAGAAGCAAAAACATGATCTTGATTTAAAAGCAAAGATGCCTTAATATATGACAAATGCCTCCTTTTATAGGTCAAAATTAAAAACTATTGATTTGATGATTAATTGTTGAGTGTGCGGCTAACTCTTAACTTAGTGACAATCCTTATCTTATTGTCTACTAAAAACATCAATGTTAATGTCAGAATTCGAATAGACTTGAATCATGAAAGTTCTACAAAATTGTCTTAGATTTCTAATAAAAAAAAATTAAGGTCATTTGGACTCCTATAACTCAAGATATGGGCGGAACACTAAACAATGTTTAGGCTACAAGACAGATTTTGATTGTCTTTTGATGCTAAGATTTGAACATTCAAACGATAAAATTGAGTTTTGGATAATCATGAATGTTTTATGCCTATATCTTAGCTTTCCATCCATATAGAGTAGACCCAAATCCAAGTTCTATAGTTTTAGATAAGACCAAATGACTAAACAGTGTTTCAATTTGGACTCCATTAGCATATCTTTTTTAAACTTAGCCCTCTCTTTGTCTTCTCAATTTCAGTAGTTAAACTCATTAATCAATCATTTTATTTATGTGATAGGCCTATATTAAGATAAACATTTACCATAAATTAAAGGTATCTTATAATATTAGACATGATATTATAAAACATGCTCTAGTTAAGGAGTTATTGATATTTTAAGTGCAAAAATGATGATACAAAACATTGATAAAAATATGTTTTTAAGTACTAATCATTTACCTCTTATCTCTATACGATCCTCAATATCTCTGCAATAAATTTTGGCTTCACTAATGAGCATCATCTTAGCAAATCTAACTTTTCTATTATCAGACAAGTTATGTCACTTAAAGAATTGATCCATATCACAAATCTAGATATCAAATGTCTAAGGTTCATGATAATTGTCAAAAGTGGAGGCTTTTATTTTGTTAGGACTCATGACATAAAAGCATGCAACACTTATTTAGAAATGAAATAGAGATCACAAATGGTTCTTACAAGTGAAATCACTATACAAAAATAAAATTAATCCCACTTTTTTTATGTGAAGATTAATCAAGAACAAATAACACCAATAAAATTATAAGCATGTAATGCTAAATCCTTAAGTGTAAATAATTAATCAAATACGATGTCACAAGCAATAACTCACAATTATCAAATAGGATAAGATATTAGATATCAATGATGAAAGAAGTTGATGAAAAAAATTAATAATTAAAAAAATGCAAAGTGATATTTTTTTAATCATTTTTTAGGCACAAAAGAAATATTAATAATAAATTTAAATGAAAATTGTAAAACCAAAAAAGATAAAAAATCAAAATATTAAAAGATAGTATGATTCACTAACTAGATAGATTAATGGAGGAAGCTAAAATTTGTTATTGCTAATGTGGCAAATTGAATGACTTACCTACTGACATGGTAGATGTGGTAGTTGACATGGCTAGTTTGCTTATATGGTGGGGCAGGTGACATGTTTTGTCATGGCTGATGAGGAAGAGGTATGCTAACATGGCTGATGCATGGCATGATTAATTAAGTTTACATCAAGAGTCTTATGTGGTTGTTGAATCCTTGTGGTTTCCTTCTTTTATGGTTTTTTTGTAGATGTTTGCTAGTGGTGATTATGGAAGGAGGTGTGGCTACTGAAGACAAAGAACTATTACGAGCATTAAAGGTGTTGGTTGTTAAGTTTTTGTTTTTGTTTTTTTTAAATATATATACATGTAACTTAAAACACAATGTATCTTTAATTCATGTAACAAGCTTTTGGCTAATGACTCCCAAACCAGCTGGTCTTAGTGCATTAGTTGTTGAGACAGTTCTATAAGTTTAGTAACTCGGGTTACAGATACTGATACATAGATAGTGTAATGTTTGATTCTCTTAAACCCAAGTAACAAGCGTTGGGCTAATAGCTCCTAAGTCAGTTGACTTTAGGGTATTAGGTGTTAAAACACCCCTTCGGACATGTCAATGTTGAACTATATATTAGTGATATGACCTATCACTTTGACATGACATAGATTTCTGATTAGTACTTAGAAGTGTATTTTTATTAAGGTTTTATATCATCATTTTGCACTTGAAGTATCAATAACTCCTTAACTAAAACATGTTTTATAATAATATAACTAATAATATAAGATACCTTTAATTTATAGTAAATGTTTATTTTAAATGGAAGCCTATCATATGGATAGAAAGGTCAGATATAGGCATACAACTTTCATATGGAGCCTAAGATTTTAAAAAGTTATTTTCAAGTTCAAATTGTAGCAACAACAAAGAAGTCCGAATTTATCCTATAACCCAGGCACTATTTAGTGTTTGACCCATATCTAGAGTTTTAGAAGTTCAAATGATCTCAATTTTTTTTTAAAAGCTGAGATAATTTTCTACAACTTTCATGTTTTCAAGTGGTTCTAGTTCTGATGTTATTAATGATGTTTTAGGCAAACAAAACAAGATAAGGATTGTCACCAAGTCAAGAGTTGGTCACCCACTCATCAATTAGTCATCAAATCAATACTTTCTAATTTTGGCTTATAAAAAGAGGTATTTGACATGCATTTAGGCATTTTGGTTTCCAAATCAAGATCATGCTTTTGCTTTCTCTCTTTGTATTTTTGTAAAGCTTAAGTTTCACTTTTATTAATATCAAGTTTATACCTTTCAATTCCTTTCCTTTACTTTATTAACTTTTATCTTATTTTTCTTTCTTTCATTATGTTTAACTTAGTATATTATGTCGAAGTGAAAAGGTTACACTAATGGTGTAAGAATAAGTATAGTGTAAACTTAATATGGACTTTAATGTTTGATACTAACATGTTTTGTATTTGTTATCTTGTTCACTCTTTAATACTTTGTTTGTTAAATGATTAATCTAGATTTATGTTGTATAACACTTGGTACAACAAATACTTGACACTCTCGTAGCCCCTACTGTATGGTATAATCGACACTTAAGCTATGAAAGGAACTTGATTTACTATTAACATAAGTTATAATCATGAATGCCTGACAATATTTATAAGTTTTAGCATTAATCAAATAAGATAACTAATATAATCATCTTAACAGTTTATAATCTGATCCAAACCTCCTTTATGTGTGGTTTTCAATTGAATAATAAGGGTTTATACTATACTTGTTTGACATAACATTAGTGGATCTTCTAACCTTGATATTTATTGTTAATATTATTTAACCCTTAGATTGATCTTCCATCTCAAAGTTCTCACCAACTTCTTCTTCTTCTTCTTCTTCTTCTTTTTTTTTATTATTATTATCATTACTACTACTACTAGTAGTAGTCGTAGCATTGTTGTTGTTGTTGCTGCTTATAATTATTGTTTATAATTTATACAATTAACCTTCTTGTGGTTTGACCCCAATCTTGTCGCGTTATTTATTACTTTGACACTTGTACACTTGAGAGAAGACATTAATCTTTTGTCATCATTTTTTTTGCTTTTTTGTTATTTTTTTTTAAATTATATACTATCTCTTTCCTTTAGTTGTTACTTTTAACAAAAAAAACATAATTAATATAATAATCCAATGTGTAACTCATAATCATATGTTCAAGTATGTATGTGAAAATTAATGTTGAAGAATACATGTTAAATGAGTATATCAGCTGAATTAAGTGATAATAATGCGAGAGTTTGTAAACCTAAATATTTCAAGAAGTATTATGATAGATCTTATTAACAATGGTTACTAAGATGCGTCTCAAGAGTCAGTTTAACAAAAGAGCTCCTTTTACTCTGTCATCCTAGTAACAACAATTTTACACATGCTTTATGAAATAGAAAACACAGTTAGTTAAATTTTTTTTAACTACCACCCTCTTCCCCCAACTAAAATGAGATATTGTCCTCAATGTTCTAAGGTAAAAAGATAGAGTATAGAAGACAAAACCTGAAATAATGAACAATAACAAACTTGAAACACACTTAAACAAATATAAGAAACAACAAAACACAATAATAAAACCAAAAGACACAAAGATTCACAAATGTAGGCTCAAATCCAATCTATGCTTTTCATGGCTTTCCTTAAATTACCAATTTATACAACTCATGAAAGGATCAATTACAGGAATGAAATATTGTAATTGGTTAATCAATTGTTTAGCAGTAGTAGTAGAGATTATGATTTATCGTGCCGAAGATGTTAAAAATTCTTGTTCCATAGTATGATCAAGAAACCACAACAACTTATTATAATAACCATTAACATTTAACAAACCTATGAGTTTATAGTGAATGTGTAGTTGAGCCTAAGAGAAGATATGAAAGATTTCTTTTAGTATGCCCAGACCACCTAGTAAGGCAATGAAGACATTAACATGGTTAAACATTGCATTCATTTAAGCGGATATTGTGAAGACCTGTAGTTCCTCTCTAATTGTTTTTTCTATAATGTCCCCTTGTGTTAAAGCTTTAGGGATGACCTTCAAAACTTGACTACCTCCTAAAAATGCAGTTATTGACATACCTCTTATAAACCCAAGATTGCCTCCCTCATACACTAAATGAATCTTTCTCTCAGCTAGCATTTGACCAAGATGATTTGCTGATTCTAAAATCTCATTTTCTTTCCCAGGACTAGATCTAGAAAAAACACAAAAATTTCTTATATGATGAACTAAGGAACTTGTCATTTCTACACACTTTTATATTTGTTGAATGTATGGGTTGAGTAAAAAAAAAGAAAAGAAAGAGAGGATTTTATAGATGAGAAATTAAAAAGACAATTATACCACCTATATATAGGCCAATTGGAGTTTCACACACACTCTCTCTTTATTTAATTATTTATTTATTTTTAAAAAAAACATGTATATGTACAAATAGTTGTGATTGTGGCTTACATCTTCCCTTAGTTTTACATCTAAGAATAGTTTAAACACCTTCTATGGGTCGGGGATAGGCTTCCCATCCAGTTTTTTTTAAAAGTGAAAAACAAGATCTTTTTTAGTTAGATTTCCAAGACTATACCAAGCATGTTCTTTATGAAAATGAGTTTATAAATCATGAATTGCATGATGCTTATCTTTATTATGATGAGATTGAAGAGTCAATAGAAGATTATCTAAAGACTCTCTATGTTTTGAAATAAATCCCATCTTTTGATAATTTTCACAGGTTTTGTGGAATGCATGTGAGTCCTTGAACATGGTGGACCAGCAAAATCCATTTTTTTTAAGATTCTGCACTCCTTTTATTTGACTAGAAATGATCCCTACGTGCCTTAGAGTGATAAAATTTAATGACACTACTTACCTCATTGTCAGGAATGCATCTTTTAAATATTTGATCATGACAATAATTGAATAAGTAAGGGTCATCTTAGTAAAAATTTTGCACGTCACTCAAAAAGTTTCTTTTGTCTTCGATACTCCAGTAAGCTGACAAAAATCCTGAAGCAAGAAAATTTATATTTTTAGCAAATCAAGGCATTAAACTAAGAGAAAGTAAGGATTCATTAGAAAAGTAATCATCGATTGGTGTGATGTCGAATGTCGAATCTATTATCATTCTTGATAAAAGATCTGCATCAATATTTTTAATGCCTTTTTCATCCTCGATTTCTACCTGTTTGGTCATAGCATGAGGAAATGAAAGTGCTAGTCGGGAATCAATCTTTTCATTGCAATGTTCAGATTCAACCACTTCGTTACCCTTAAACATTGACTCATCATCTTTCTTACAAGGTTCAAGAATTGGTTTTTGAATAACCTTACCACTATGAAGAGTGATGACTGATTTGACTTGATCCATGTGTTGACGTCCAGAACTACTGATGTTTGCATTGTATTGCCCCTTGTGATTTTGTTGTGGTTGAGATAGAAACTTACCTTTCTCTTGAAAGCTAAAAGCAAATGTGAATTTTGTAAGAGTATTTTTAAAATGTGTTATGCTTTCAATAAGTTGAGTGTTGATTGTCTTTTGCTTTTCAATGAATGCATACGAAGTTTCCTAAAAATTTCTTCTAGAAGGTGAAGCAAAAGGAGGTACATATGCATGAAAGTTTTGAAAATTATGATGTGCTTGAAACTGTGGTTATGAAGTTTGTGCATTGTCACTCTTCCAATTGAAATTTTGGTGATTTCTCCAATGAGGGTTGTATGTTTATGAGTATAGGTTATGATTAGGCCTTTGAAAATGGTTTAAAGCATGGGCTTGTTCATGGAGACATTCCTTAAAAGAATGCAAGGTTGGACAGTCATTGGTTGAGTGTTTATTTGTTTCACAGATTTGATACGCAATGTCTTGAATAAATTTTAATTGACCACTCTTTTTCAATTCTGGTACCTCAACTTTTCTAGCTAAAGATGTAAGCTTGGCTTGAAGGTCATGATCTTTTCTAATGTTGTACATGCCTCCATTAGATGTATGAGGTTGGATTTTACTCGGTGCCTTATAAGTACTTGTGGTGTTCTAATTTTGAGCATTTTCAGTTAACAAATTTAAGTACTCTATTGTCT
Source organism: Populus ilicifolia (assembly GCA_015708895.1). Taxonomy (NCBI): domain Eukaryota; kingdom Viridiplantae; phylum Streptophyta; class Magnoliopsida; order Malpighiales; family Salicaceae; genus Populus; species Populus ilicifolia. Next base: position 249,400 of record SRLM01003145.1, read on the forward strand.
CATCAAGGTGTTTATCTTTAAAAGCTCCATTACAAATTAATCCAACCATTTATCTATTTGTAGGTGTTAACCCTTCATAAAAATGTGAAACCAATCTTCATATTTCAAAATCATAATAAGGGCAAGTATTAAGCAAGTCTTGATACCTATCCTAACATTGGTAAAATGTTTCTCCTGGTTTTTAAGTGAAAGTGGTAATTTCTCTTGTGAAAGACTTTATTTTGTAAGAAGGAAAAAACTTCTTTAAAAATTATTGTTGCATTTCATCGTAAGCATGAATAGATCCAGGTTTTAAATTTTATAGCCATGTTCTTTTAATGAAAAAGGAAAAAGGTTTAATCTCATGGTATTCATGCTATAATTTGAGTTATTATATGTGTTGCAGATCTCCTCAAATTCTCTTAAATGAAAGTATGGATTTTCTAAATCTAAGCAATGAAAAGAAAGTGAAAGTTGAATAATGCTTGGATTAAAATTAAAATAAGATGCATTAGGAGGAAAAACTATATATGATGGTGCACTTGTTGTTAAGGGATTCATGTGGTCTTTAAGTATTCTAGAATGGTTATTCTCATTGTTTTCATTATGAAGTGATTGATTATCTAATGTGACCATATTTTTTGAAAATGATGAGGATACCCTACAAAGTCTGTCACTCAATGTACGTGACCACACTCTCATGCACGTGTAAAAGTAGAATAAAAAAAACAAAAAAAGAAGAAATAAAAGAAAAGAGAAAACGTTATATACAAGAAAAGTGAAAAGTAAAAATAAAATAAATACTATAATTTATATAAGAAGGATAAATACATTAATTTTCATGAATTTATTTATATGTGAACTTCAAAATTGAATTAATCTTTTGGATTTAAATAAAATTGACATGATCAAAATATTAATATCTTTTCACAAGTACAAGAGTGTCAAAGTAATAAATAACCTGGTAAAAACAGGGTCAAGCCACAAGAGGTTAATTGTATAAATTAAATATAACAATAATACAACAACAGTAACAACAACAATAGTAACAACAACAATAACAACAACAATAATAATATTACTCGTAGTAGTAATAGTAATAGTAATAGTAATAGTACTAGTAGTAATAGTAATAAAGAAGAAAAGGAAGAAGAAGAAGAAAAATTTGATGAGAACTTTGAGATGAAAGATTAATGTAAGAATTAAACAATGATAACAATAAATGTCAAGGTTAGAGGATCCACTAATGGTATGTCAAACAAGTATAGTATAAATTCTTATTACTTAATTGGAAACCACACATAAATAGGTTCTAATCAGATTATAAATTGTTAATATGATTACATTAGTTATCTTATTCAATTAATGGTAATACTTGTAAATATTATCAGACATTCATACTTATAACTTATGTTAGAAACAAATCAAGTTCTAGTAAATTCATAAGTACAAGAGTGTCAAAGTAATAAATAACCTGGTAAAAACAGGGTCAAGCCACAAGAGGTTAATTGTATAAATTAAATATAACAATAATACAACAACAGTAACAACAACAATAGTAACAACAACAATAACAACAACAATAATAATATTACTCGTAGTAGTAATAGTAATAGTAATAGTAATAGTAATAGTAGTAGTAGTAATAAAGAAGAAAAGGAAGAAGAAGAAGAAAAATTTGATGAGAACTTTGAGATGAAAGATTAATGTAAGAATTAAACAATGATAACAATAAATGTCAAGGTTAGAGGATCCACTAATGGTATGTCAAACAAGTATAGTATAAATTCTTATTACTTAATTGGAAACCACACATAAATAGGTTCTAATCAGATTATAAATTGTTAATATGATTACATTAGTTATCTTATTCAATTAATGGTAATACTTGTAAATATTATCAGACATTCATACTTATAACTTATGTTAAAAACAAATCAAGTTCCTTTCATATTACAGGTATAGGTTATACTACAGGGTTAGGTTATGAAAGTGCTAAGTGTTTGTTGTACCAAGTGTTATACAACATAAATCTAGATTAACAATTTAACAAGTAAAGTATTAAAAGTGAAAAGGATAACAAATACAAAACATGTTAGTATCAAACATTAAAGTCCATGTTAAGTTTACTAATATGACCAAAATATTGATGTCTTCTCCCAAGTGTAGGGGTGTCGAAGTAATAAATAAACTGACAAGACCAGGATCGAAACCATAGGAAGGTTAATTGTACAAATTATAGATAACAATAATATAACAACAATAACAATAACAATAACAACAACAACAACAACAATAATAACAGCAATAGTAGTAGTAGTACTAATAATAATAATAATAATAATAATAATAATAAAGAAAAAAAGAAGAAGAAGAAGATGATGATGATGAGAACTTTCAGATGGAATATTAATGTAAGGATTAAATAATGATAAGAACAAATATCAAGGTTAGAGGTTTCCCTAATGGTATGTCAAACAAGTATAGTATAAACTCTTATTATTCAATTGGAAACCACACACAAGGGAGGTTCCAATCAGATTATAAATTGTTAACATGATTACATTAGTCATCTAATTAGATTAATGGTAATACTTGTAAATCTCATCAGACATTCATGATTATAACTTATGTTAACAACAAATCATGTTCCTTTCATAGATTAGGTGTTGGTTATACCATACAGTATGGGCTATAAGAGTGTCAAGTATTTATTGTACCAAGTGTTATACATCATAAATCTAGATTAGTCATTTAAGAAGCAAAGTATTAAAGAGTGAACAAAATAACAAATATAAAACATGTTAGTACCAAACATTAAAGTCTATGTTAAGTTTACACTATACTTATTCTCACACTATTAGAGTAACCTTTTCACCTTGACATAATAAACTTAACTAAACATAATGAAAGGAAGAAAAATAAATAAATAAAATAAGAACATAAATAAGATAAAAGTTAACTAAGTAAATGAAAGGAAATGAAAAGTATAAACTTGATATTAATGAAAGCAAAACATAAAAATTACAAAAAATACAAAAAGAGAAAGCAAGAGCATGATCTTGATATGGAAACCAAGATGCCTAAATGCATGGAAAATGCCTCCTTTTATAGGCCAAAATTAATAATTATTGATTTGATGACTAATTGATGAGTGGGTGACCCACGCTTGACTTGGTGACAATCCTTATCTTCTCTTGTCTACCCAAAACATCATTGCTAAAATCAAAATTGAAACCACTTGAAATATAAAAGTTGTAGAAAATTATCTCAGCTTTCTAGGGTAAAAAATTGAGATCGTTTGGACATCTAGAACTCCAGATATGAGCCAAACACTGAACAGTGCTCGAGCTAGAGGATAAATTTTGACTTCTTTTTTGTTGCTATAGTTTGTACTTGAAAATGACATTTTTAAATCTAGGACTTCATATGAAAGTTGTAGGCCTATCTCTTACCTTTTTATCCATACCTAAATCCAAGATCTACAACTCCATATATGACCCAATTATCGAACAGTATTCCAATTTAGACTGCACCGGCATCTCTTTTCTAAGTTTGGCCATCTCTTTGTCCTTTCAATTTCAATTCTTAAATTCATCAATCAATCCTTTCATTTATGTGATATGCTTGCATTTAAAATAAAAATTTACCATAAAAATGATGATATAAAATGTTAATAAAAATGCACTTTCAAGTACTAAATATTTACACTATACTTATTCTTACACCATTAGTGTAACCTTTTGACCTTGACACTAAACATAATGAAAGAAAGAAAATAAAAAAAAATGATAATATAAATAAGATAAAAGTTAACTAAGTAAAGAAAAGGAAATGAAAGGCATAGACAAGATATTAATGAAAGCAAAACTTAAGCATTATAAAAATATAAAAAGAGAAAGTAAGAGCATGATCTTGATCTGGAAACCAAGATGCCTAAATGCATGGCAAATGCCTCCTTTTATAGGCTAAAATTAAAAACTATTGATTTGATGACTAATTAATGATTGGGTGACCAACTCTTGACTTAGTTACAATCCTTATCTTCTCTTGTCTGCCATAAACGTCATTGATATTGTCAGAATTAGAACCACTTAAAAACATGAAAAATATAGAAAATTGTCTTAGTTTTCTCAAAAAAATTAGAGGTCATTTCTTTTAGAACTCCAAATATAAGCCAAACACTTAACAGTATTTAGGCCGTGATTAGTATTTAAAAGTATATGTTTTCTCAAGGTTTTATGTCATCATTTTGCACTTGAAGTATCAATAACTCCTTCACTAAAGTATGTTTTATAATAATATATCTAATAATATAAGATACCTTTAATTTGTGGTAAATGTTCATTTTAAATGCAGGCCTATCACATAAATGAAATGATTGATTGATGAATTTAAGAACTGAAATTGAAAGGATAAAGAGATGACCAAACTTAGAAAAGAGATGTCGGTGCAATCCAAACCAAAACACTATTAGGTAATTAGATCATATCTAGAGTTGTAGATCTCAGATTTAGGTCTTCTTTATATGGATTGAAAGGTAAGATATAGACCTACAACTTTTATATGGAGTTCAAATCTAAAAAGGTCATTTTCAAGTCCAAATTGTAGCAACAATAAAGAAGTCCGAATCTATCTTTCAGCCCGAGCACTATTTAGTGTTTGGCTCATATCTGGAGTTCTAGAATTCCAAATGACCTGAATTTTTTACACAAGAAAGCTGACACAATTTGCTACAACTTTTATTTTCAAGTGGCTCCAATTTTAATGTTACCAATGACATTTTGGGCAAACAAGAAAAGATAAGGATTGTCACCAAGTCAAGAGTTGGTCTCCCACTCATCAATTAGTCATCAAATCAATAGTTCCTAATTTTAGCCTATAAAAAGAGGCATTTGCCATGTATTTAGGCTTCTTGGTTTCTAGATCAAGTCATGCTCTTGCTTTCTCTCTTTTTATTTTTTGTAATGTTTAGCTTTGCTTTCATTAATATCAAGTTTATGCCTTTCATTTACTTAGTTAACTTTTATCTTATTTATGTTCTTATTTTGTTTATTTTTTTCTTTTATTATGTTTAGCTAAGTTTATTATGTCAAGGTGAAAATGTTACACTAATGGTGTAAGCATAAGTATAATGTAAACTTAATATGGACTTTAATGTTTTGTATTTGTTATCTTATTCACTCTTTAATACTTTGCTTGTTAAGTGACTAATCTTGATTTATGTTGTATAACACTTTCGTACAACAAATGCTTGGCACTTTCATAGTTCATATTGTATGGTATAACCGACACCTGAGCTATAAAAGAAACTTAATTTGTTGTTAACACAAGTTATAATCATGAATGCTTGACGAGATTTACAAGTATTAGCATTAATCGAATAAGATGACTAATGTAATAATGTTAATAATCTATAATCTGATTGGAATCTCCTTTGTGTGTGGTTTCCAATTGAATAATAAGAGTTTATACTATACTTATTTAACATACCATTAGTGGAACCTCTAACCTTGACATTTGTTATTATCATTGTGTAATCCTTACATTCATATTCCATCTCAAAGTTCTCATCTTCTTCTTCTCCTTCTTTTTCTTTATTATTATTATTATTATTATAATTGTTATTGTTATTATTATTATTATCATTGTTATTACTATTATTGTTGTTGTTGTTGTTGTTATTGTTGCTGTATTATTGTTCTTTATAATTTGTACAATTAACCTCCTTGTAGTTCGACCCCAGTCTTGCCGGGTTATTTATTACTTCAACACTACTGCACATCGAAGAAGACATCAATCTTTTAGTCATGTCAAGTTTTTGGCGCCGTTGCTGGGGAGGTAAGTTCTTTTATAAATTATAGTATTTATTTTATTTTCTCTTTTTCACTTTTCTTGTATATAACTTTGTTTCTTGTCTTTTATTTCTCCATCTTTTGTTTTGTTCTTCTTTTTATTCCATTCCTACACGTGCATGAGAGTGTGGTCACATACATTAAGTGGTAGACTTTGTAGGGTATCCTCATCACTTTCAGAAAATATGACCAAAAAAGATAATCAATCACTTCATAATGAGAATAATGAGAGTAATCGTGTTAGAACACTTAGAGACCACATGAATTCCACAAGAACAAGTGCACCATCACACATAGTTTTTCCTCCGGATGCATCTCATTTTAATTTTAAGCTAGGCATTATTCAACTTTTACTTTCTTTTAATGGCATGGAAAATCCATATTTGTATTTAAGCGAATTTGAGGAGGTCTGCAACACATATAATAAGTCAAATTGTAGCATGAACACTATTAGATTAAAGCTTTTTTCTTTTTCATTAAAAGATAAAGCTAAAACATGGCTACAAAATTTGAGACTAGAATCCATTCATGCTTGAGATGAAATGCAACAACAATTTTTAAAGAAGCTTTTCCCATCTCATAAAACAAACTCTTTCAAAAGACAAATCATTAGTTTCACTCAAAAACTAAGAGAAACATTTTACCAATGTTGGGATAGGTATCGAGACTTTCTTAGTACTTGCCCTCATCATGGTTTTGAAATATAGAGATTGGTTTCATATTTTTATAAAGGGTTAACATCTAGAGATAGGCAAATGGTTGAATTGATGTTCAATGGAACTTTTGAAGATAAAGACCCTGATGAAGCAATGAAGTACTTAGACTTGTTAGTTGAGAATGCTTAAAATTGAGACACTGCGGGTATTTATGAGGCACTGAGTAAAACTCAACCTTATACATCTAGTGGAGGTATGTACAACCTTAAGGAAGATCATAACCTCTAAGCCAAGTTTTCATTGTTAGCTAGAAAAGTCGAGGCATTAGAATTGAAAAGGAGTGGTGAATTAAAATCTGTTGAAAACATTGTGTGTCAAATATGTGAAACAAATGAACACTCAACCAATAACTATCCAACCTTGCCTTCTTTTAAAGAATGTCTCCATGAAAAAAGCTCATGCTTTAAACAGTTTTCAAAGGGCCAACCATAACCCATACTCACAAACATACAACCCTGGTTGGAGAAATCACCCAAATTTTAGTTGGAAGAGTGATAATAACAATGTACAAACTTCACAACCACCGTTTCAAGCACACTATAATTTTTAAAATTCTCATGTATATGAACCTCTTTTTACTTTACCTCTTAGAAGAAATCTTGAGGAAACATTGCATGCATTCATTAAAAAGCAAGAGACAATCAATACTCATCTTGCTCAAAACATGACAGATTTTAAAGATACTCTTGCAAAATTGACATCTGCTCTCAGTTTTCATGAGAAAGGTGAGTTTCCATCTCAACCACAACAAAATCCTAGGGGGGAATATAATGCAAATACAAGTAGTTCCGGAAGCCAACACATGGATAAAGTCAAATCAGTCACTACTCTTCGCAGTGGTAAGGTCATTGAAAAACTCACTCTTGAACCTTCTGAGAAAGATGAGTCAATCTCTGAAATTAAGGAAGGGGTTGAATTTGAAAAGTGCAAAGAAACGATTGATTCCCCGCTAGTACTTCCATTTCCTCAAGCCATGACCAAACAAAGAAAAGTCAATCACAACTCTGAAATCTTTAAAACTCTTAAATAGGTAAGAATCAATATACCTTTACTCGATGCGATTTTCATATGCTAAATTTTTGAAAGATCTATGCACTATGAAAAGGGAATTGAATGTGAAAAAAAAAGTCTTTTTAGCCAAACAAGTAAGTGCCATTCTTCACAACAATAATGCTTTGAAATATAAAGACCCGGTTATCCTATAATTTCTTGCTTTATTGGAGAACATAAAATTAGAAGAGCCTTACTTGATCTTAGTGCTAGTGTGAATTTACTTCCATATTCAGTTTTTCAAAGTCTCAATCTAGGTGAGTTAAAATCAACTTCTATAACTTTTTTACTTGCCGATAGATCTATAAAAGTGCCTAGAGAAATAATTGAGGAATAATTGAAAATGTGTTATTATAGGTCGATAAATTCATTTATCTTGTAGATTCTATTGGCTTGGACACACAACCTGTTGAAGCATGTAATTTATTTCCTATTATTTTAGGATGTCCATTTTTTGCAACTTCTAACGCATTGATTAATTGTAGGAATGGACTGATGAAACTATCATTTGGAAACATAACATTGGAGATGAATATTTTCAACATTTACAAGCAACTTGGAGATGATAATGATTTACAAGAAGTAGATCATATAGATGAATTAGTTTATGATCCACTTGAATCTATTTTAAGTAAAAATGAGTTGGATGAATATTAAGATTTGCAAATGATTTATTCTTAGGAAGAAATCATGGATGAAAAACGCACCGAAAATGTTGATATGGATCTTTTGTCAAAGTTGACAATAAATTCAACATCTGACATCACACCAATCGATGATTACTTTCCTAATGAATCTTTACTTTCTTTTAGTCCAATGCCTTGGTATGATAAAAATATCAATTTTCTTGCTTTAGAAGATTTTCTAGCTAATCAGAGTACCCAAGATAAAGAAAAGTTTTTGAACAAAGTGAAGAACTTTTATTGGGATGACCCTAACTTATTCAAATATTGTCCTGACCAAATATTTTAAAGATTCATTCTTGATAATGAGGTAAGTAGTATCATTAAACATTGTCATTCTGAAACATGTAGGAGTTATTTTTTTTTTTATAAAAAATGATAGTTGCAAAAATCTTTCAAAATGGATTTTATTAGCCCACTATGTTCAAGGACACACATGTATTCTACAAAACTTGTAAAAATTATCAAAAAGTTGATACTAGTCAAAAAGTTTTGTTTTATAATTCTCAACTCCATTTATTCCCTAGAGAGCTAAGATCAAGATGGAGCAGTCCATTTATTAAGAAATATGTGTGTCCTTATGGGGCCTTTGATATTGAGAATTCAATGAATGACAATGTTTTTGAGGAAAATGGACATCGTTTGAAAACTTACTTTGATAATTTTCTTAGTGAAAATGAATCAATTGGTTTGAATGATCTTGTAAATAAAGATTAATTATTTTGTTTTTCTTACATTGTTTTTGTGTTTTTTTTAAGTGATTTTTGATAGTTTCTCTCACCCCGGTCAAACAACGGACAATGATACTCCGTGACTTAAGTCGGTTCTTTTAGTTTCCCATAATAATTGATATCTTTGTATATATATGTGCAATTCTTTAAATCTCTCTTCTAATTTTTATTTGATAATGAACACTAATCTTGAAAAATTGAAAAAATATTTTCTTGCTCTGCCTCAGAATGCAATTATAAATATTTATCGTGTTAGATGTGCAAAATTGAGATTGTTAATGAATCATAGAATTCCTGAAGATATTCACTGGATGGTTGAAGCAAAGGTCTGATTATCAAGTGAGTCTTTTAATTCCTTCATTTTACACATGCCTAGAACAGGTAAAAGCACTTTTGCAAAGAAACGTCATGCAAAACGACCGAAAGTCTGTCATTAATGTGCCAAATGGACTTGTAGTGCACAATATCATTCTTTAGAAATGGTATCTATAAATCATGAAGATAAAATACAATTCATTAAGGATGGCCTGAGTAAAGAGTCTTTAGATAATCTTCTATTGACTCTTGATAGACATCCTAGTGGAGATGTGCATCATGCAATTCATGATTTATGACCACTATTTCATAAAGAACATGCTCGACTTAGTCTTGAGAATCTGACTAAAAAAGATCCTATTTGCCAGTTTTTAAGAAAACTGGATGGGAAGCCTATCCCTGACCCATAAAGGGCGTTTAAGTTGTGCTTGGACGTAAAACTAAGGGAAGATGTGAGTCATAATCACAACTACCTGTACATACACATGTTTTTTAAAATAAATACACACACAGAGAGAGAGAGAGACTTCAACTGACCTATATATAGGTGGTATGATTGTCCTTCTAATTTCTCATCTATAAAATTCTTTTTTCCTTCCCTTCATTTCCACTCAACCCATACATTTATCAAATATAGAAGTGTGTAGAAATGGCAAGTTCCTCAAGTCATCAAATAAAAAGTACTTCTGTTTTCGGTGGATCCAATCCTATGAAAGAAACGGAGTTTTTAGAATCAGCAAATTATCTTAGTTAAGTGCTAGCTGAGAGAAATATTCATTTGGTGTATGGGGGAGGTACTTTAGGGTTAATGGGAGGTGTGTCAATAGCTATATTTTTAGGAGGTAGTCAAGTTTTGGGGGTCATCCCCGAAGCTTTAGCACAAGGGGATATCATTAGAAAAATAATTGGAGAGGATCTTCAGGTCTCCATAATGTCGGCTCGAATGAATGCAATGTTTAACCATGTTGATGCCTTCATTGCTTTACCAGGTGGTCTAGGCACATTGGAAGATATCTTTTATATTTCCTCTTGGGCCCAACTACACATTCACCATAAACCTATAGGTTTGTTAAATGTTAATCGTTGTAATGATAAGTTGTTGTCTTTTCTTGATCATGTTATAGAACAATAATTTCTAACATCTTCTGCACGACAAATCATAATCTCTGCTACTACTGTTGAATAATTGATTGATCAACTACAATCTTTCATTCCTGTAACTGATCCCTTCATGAGTCATATAAATTAGTCATCTAAGGAAAGCTGTAAAAAGTTTAGATTGGATTTGAGCCTTTATTTATGAATTTTTTTTATCCTTTTGTTTTATTATTATGTTTTGTTATTTCTTATTTTTATTTAAATGTGTTTCAGGTTTGTCAGGTGATATCTTCTATACTTTATCTTTCTACCTTAGAACATTGAGGATAATGTCTTGTTTTGGTTGGGGGGAGAGGGTAATAGCTAAAAAAAAAACTAACAGTGTTTTTTATTTTATGAAGCATGTGCAAAATTGTTATTACTATGATGACAAAGTAAAGGAGATCTTTTTATGACTCTTGAGACGCATCTTAGTAACTGTTCTTAATAAGGTTTATCATAATACTTCTTGAAATATTCAAGTTTAGAAACTTTCGCATTGTTACCACTTAATTCTGCTCATATATTTATTTAACATGTATTCTTAAACCTTAATTTACACACACACATTTTAACATATGATTGTGGGTTGCACATTGGATTATTACATTATCTATGTTCTTTTGTTGAAGGTAACAACTAAGGTAAAATGATAATTTAAAAAAAAGAGCAATAAAATAAAATAAAATAAAAAGATGATAATAAAAATATAGATAAGTTTGATTTTGTAGCCTTCCTAACCTAAGCAATTAAGTCTGAAGGGGTGTTTTAACACCTAATACCCTAAAGTCAACTAACTTGGGAGCTATTGGCCTAACACTTATTACATGGGTTAAGGAGAAAAGCTTAAGGGAATCAAACATTGCACTATCTACGTATCAGTATCTACGACTCGAGTTACTAAGCTCGTAGGGGTGTCTCAACACCTAATGCCCTAAGACCAACTGGTTTAGGAGTCATTAGTTGAAAGCTCATATGGGTTAAAGATGCATGGTGTTTTAAGTTGTATGTATATGTATTAAAAAAATAAAAAAAAAGAGAAAAAAAAGAAAAAAATAATAATCCCAACCCAAGGAAGTTAACCTTAAACATTAGAACAAAAATTTTGTTTTCTTCCAAGAAAAGCCCCATAATTATGTGTTAATATATTAAGCATAAAAAAAGGTTTATTAATATCTTGTTGAGAGGTATTGAGCAGATATATCAATTTAATGAGAGTTTGTTTATCTAGATAGATTAATGGAAGTTGAATGATAAATTCCTTGCTTTGTGGAATTTATAAATTTTTTTATTTTAATATTTTGATTACTAGGGACTAGTAATAAGCTGGTTGGGGGGTGTGATTAGTACTTAAAAGTGCATTTTTATCAAGGTTTTATATCATCATTTTGCACTTGAAGTATCAATAACTCCTTAACTAAAGCATGTTTTACAATAACATATCTAATAATATAAGATACCTTTAACTTATAATAAATGTTTATTTCAAAATACAGGTCTATCATATAAATAAAAGGATTGATTGATGAATTTAAGAACTGAAATTGAAAGGATAAAGAGATGGCTAAACTCCGAATAGAGATGTCGGTGTAGTTCAAATCGGAACATTGTTGGTAATTAGATCATATCTGGAGTTGCAGATCTTAGATTTAGATCTATTTTATATGGATGGAAAGGTAAGATATAGGCCTACAACTTTCATATGGAGCCCAAGATCTAAAAAGGCCATTTTCAAGTCTAAATTGGAGCAACAAGAAAGAAGTCTGAATATGTCTTCTAGCCTGAGCACTGTTTAGTGTTTGATCCATATCTGGAGTTCTAGAAGTCCATATGCTTTGAAGTTTTTACAGAAGATAGCTGAGATAATTGCCTACAACTTTAATGTTTCAAATGGCTCCAATTTGGACGTTATCAATGATGTTTTGGGCAGACAAGAGAAGATAAGGATTGTCACCAAGTCAAGAGTTGGTCACCCACTCATTAGTTAGTCATCAAATAAATAGTTCTAAATTTTGGCCTATAAAAGGAGGCATTTGCCATGCATTTAGGCATCTTGATTTCCAGTTCAAGATTATGCTCTTACTTTCTCTCTTTGTATTTTTTGTAATGTTTATGCTTTGCTTTCATTAATATCATGTTTATGCCTTTCATTTACTTAGTTAACTTTTATCTTATTTATGTTTTCTTTTATTATGTTTAGCTAAGATTATTATGTCAAGGTGAAAAGGTTACACTAATAGTGTAAGAATAAGTATAATGTAAACTTAATATGGACTTTAATATTTGATACTAACATGTTTTGTATATGTTATCTTGTTCACTCTTTAATACTTTGCTTGTTAAGTGACTAATCTTGATTTACACTATATAACACTTGGTACAACAAATGCTTGGCACTTTCATAGTTCATATTGTATGGTATAACTGACACCTGAGCTATGAAAGGAACTTAATTTGTTGTTAACACAAGTTATAATCATGAATGCTTGATGAGATTTACAAGTATTAGCTTTAATCGAATAAGATGACTAATGTAATTATGTTAACAATCTATAATCTGAATGAAACCTCCTTTGTGTGTGGTTTCCAATTGAATAATAAGAGTTTATAGTATACTTGTTTGACATATCATTAGTGGAATCTCTAACCTTGACATTTGTTATTATCATTGTTTAATCCTTATATTAATATTCCATCACAAAGTTCTCATCTTCTTCTTCTCCTTCTCCTTCTCCTTCTTTTTGTTTATTATTATTATTATTATTATTATTATTATTATTATTATTATTATTGTTATTACTATTATTGTTGTTGTTGTTGTTATTGTTATTATTGTTGTTGTATTATTGTTATTTATAATTTGTACAATTAACCTCCATGTGGTTCGACCCCCGTGTTGTCGGGTTATTTATTACTTCGATACTCCTGCACTTGGGAGAAGACATCAATCTTTTAGTCGTGTCAGGCTCTAGGACATATTCGGACTTTTTTATTATTGCTACAATTTGGACTTGAAAATTACCTTTTTAAATTTAGGCTCTGCATAAAAGTTGTAGGCCTATATCTTATATTTCCATCTATATAAAATAAACTTAAATCTGAGATCTACAACTCTAGATATGATCTAATTACCGAACAATGTTCTGGTTTGGACTACACCAGCATCTCTTTTCTAAGTTTGACCATCTCTTTATCCTTTCAATTTCAATTCTTAAACTCATCAATCAATCCTTTCATTTATGGGATATGCTTGCATTTAAAATGAACATTTACCATAAATTAAAGGTATCTTATGTTTTAGTTAAGTAGTTATTGATACTTCAAATGCAAAATGATGATATAAATCCTTAATAAAAATGCACTTCTAAGTACTAATCAGAAATCTATGTCATGTCAAACTGATAGGTCATATCACTAATATACAGTTCAACATTGATATGTTTAAGGCTTATGTGTTTAAATCTCTCTAATTCTATTATTGAATAAGTTCTGTCATAAGCTTGCTCTTTAATCTCATCTTCATTACTATAATATTACAAGTAATACATGAATTAAAAGGTCTTACTTTTTGTTGTAATGGGGCTAAGGTTAAAACCAAAGAAAGTAGATCATTCTATAAAAATTGATTTTTGAAACATGATATCTTATCAAAACACACATATTCACCATCATTAAGCACTAATACTTATCCTTTTTTGATTTCAAGCTTCATCAACCTAAAACTGTTAGAACACAATGGAACAACTTTTTTTTTTCAAATGATCTAACGTTGGCAAATTCACCTAATCTTTTCATCAAGAATCATTTTTTTTCATATGATTTCAAACCAAAATCTTATGAAATATCAACAAGTATATGCTCGGCTGATCCTTGGCTAGGAGAAAAGGAAAACATATAAAAAGTTAAGGCTTAAACCATGGGTAAAACAAAGAAAAGATAAACCAGCTTAAAATGGCTCATTAAAGGTAATATGCTTTAGGCTAGTGTTTTAGCTCAAGTGGATAAAATTTCTAGTGTTTTATCATCTTTATACACACACATATCTTTGTAAGATATGTAATCAAAGAACATGATGTAACCATATTATTCGATAGTTTCACCCATATTTACCTAATGTTTTGTCCATGTTTTATATGTAAAATGCCTTGATATTCTTTGTTTTATGTTTTGAAGGCACTTTTGGATGAAAAATGCAAAAAGGAGTAAATTGGAGATAATTGACAGATTTGACGTTCAGTCGATGTTTTGTGTAGAGCATGAGTTCTAAAGATCGAAATGAAGTGATTCCAGTGGCACTAAAAAGCTAATATCCATACCTTTCTGGAAATGTAATGCAAGAAAAATAAAAAAAGGAAGATCATGGAAATCACATCCTTCAAAGTCAAATCTCGCATTCTGTCACTGTTGACCTTTGCCTATTCAAAATTCAATATTTGGAGCTATAGAAGTCCAATTTATGAAAACTCAATTTTTTTGGATTCCTGACTCAAAGTTTTGTAAACGCTCCAAATTTCATCCAAAAAACATGTCAAATGAAGGAGATATGATTTTTCAGAGATGAAAACTGAATTCTGTCAGCAATCAGGTTTCGTGAAGAAATGAGTCCAAATTACGTTTCGAAACTTCTAAACTGTCATCCAAATTTTTATATCAGCAATTTATCTCTTCTAAGTCAGAGTTTGAAGATTTCATGCAACGCTATTTCTCTTTTTTAGGGAAAATAGTTATTGAAGTACTTAAATGTCAATTGTCAACTTAAGGGAGGACTACTTTGTAAATTAGGAACTAGAGTTTCTTAGCATATAAAAAGAAAGAGAGAGAGGAGAGAAGGGGAGCAGCAGCCAGAAGTTAAGAAACACAAATTCTCTCCTCTACAAACCCAAAAAATCATGCTCTCTTTATTCTTTAAGAGTAGTTGTTCAATAGTTATACAAGACTAAGCTCTTTTCTTGGTTGCAAGGACACAACAAACCTTCAGATTTCAAGAACCATGAGATTTATTCTTCCTTTTATTTTCAGTTTATATTATGAATAAGTATGATTGTTTTCCTATACATATTTTCTATGATTGTTATTGATAATTGCTAGAACGGAACTCTGAGTTATTATTGTGAACAATTTATTGCTAAGTTTGATATCAAAACGAGAGTTGTGATGTATGAGCTTGTGAAGCAACTAAGCTTGATAATTGTGGCGGAACTATATTATACAAGACTAAGCTCTTTTCTTGGTTGCAAGGACACAACAAACCTTCAGATTTCAAGAACCATGAGATTTATTCTTCCTTTTATTTTCAGTTTATATTATGAATAAGTATGATTGTTTTCCTATACATATTTTCTATGATTGTTATTGATAATTGCTAGAACGGAACTCTAAGTTATTATTGTGAACAATTTATTGCTAAGTTTGATATCAAAACGAGAGTTGTGATGTATGAGCTTGTGAAGCAACTATGCTTGATAATTGTGGCGGAACTATATTATTAAACTTAGGGAGAACACTCAAATATCTAGTTCTTAGGGCTGCCATTGAACTAAATCATTAATACGGACATTGTGATTGTTTGTTGGTTAGGGTTAGTTATACGGCGGATCCGTTAATTAACCAAAATTAAAAAAAGATAAAAATTCAGAATATAAATTGTAATTTTGTTTCAAGGATCGGTTCTAATTTCCGTTGGTGGATGTGTGTTTGTAACCAAGGTTTGTTTTCTTGATAAATTTTGAGTTCAATTGATTTTGTTTGCTAGTTTAATTTCTTCCATAGTTTAGATCATTACAAATCAAAACCCCCCCAATTGCATAACGTATAGCATAAAAATCTAAATTAAATCTTCCTTGTGGAATCGACCCCTTGCTTGCTCTATACTATCTTGTGTGTTGTGTTTTAAGTTAGGGTAATTAATTTGTGCGACAACGACATCGCAACAAAACACAATTCTAAAGGATAAAAAACTTATATTGGTACAACACTATTAAGTCAACATGACATATTTTCAAAGTCAATCCCTAAACTAATTACACTTTAAAACTTGAATGCACACCTATTCTATCTCAACTAATTCTCAGAATACTCATATTCTCATAAATTAATATGAGTTCAATAGATAAAATTTAATACTTAAGGTTGGAAAACATAAATTTATTTTTTTTCAAATGCTTATGTGTTCTTGTAATTCTAATAAAATAGACAAAAATAACAAAGAAAACCAAAATCTCCCTCTCCGCACACACTTTAAATACAAGATTGTCCTCAATATTGAAATAAAAGAAAAGGAATAGAAGAGAATGACAGACATAAAGTAAAATGCAAAAAATAAAAGATAAGAGAAAAATAAAGCAAATCTGATATTTTTTGTTGGGTTGCCTCCCAGTAAGTGTTTTTATTTTATATCATTAGCTTGACACATCGCATGCTCATGCTTTATAGATTGGTTCAACTAACTCTATTAAGCGGTGAGTTTTATTGTTCAATCTTCATAGAAAGATTTCAATCGATGCCTATTAACCTTGAATGTTTTGTTTATTTCCACACTTATAATCTCAATTGCACCATAAGGTAACACATTAAAAACAATAAAGGGTTCAATCTAATGGGAGCGCAACTTTCTAGTGAAAAGTTTCAAACATAAATAATAAAGAAGTACTTTGTCTACAACTTGAATGCAATATCCTTAAATTATAATGTCATGAAATCTCAAATATTTCTTTATGAATGTCAAGTATTAAATAATATATCTAAGATTATGGAATTGATTTAAAAAAAAAAGCAATAGAGTTTCCTTTGTTTTTGTTGGTACCAAGTTATCGACAACACTTTCATTATATGTCATTACAACTTCCGTCTTGATTCAATCATTATGGATCACATCTCATTCATCAATCAATCTCTCAATGTTTATATTTATCAATACATTTAAGTCTCATAATATCAATTAATAAGTAAACATAAAAGAATTATAAAAACAAATTGAAAAATAAACAATTTAATCACTAAAGAGTAATAAATGCTAACTAACTACTCATTGCATATAGACTAAATGAATAAAATATTAAGATTAAGAGTCATATTGTCTTAAAACATCTAATGTATTCTACTACTTGATATTATAAACTTATCTTATAATTCTTAAAATGATTTAGCAATATTAACATATATACATGTATATAATACATTCATTACATACTACACATCTTCTATTTAATTTTTACAACACAACGGTTTCTAAAGAAAATAAAGATATGTAAATAAGATATTCCAAAATGATAATATAAAAATCATACATTTAACGATCTACATCACCTCGCGGTGTACTTGTTTCAACAATAATCACATTAATTAATTTACTCAATATCTTAGTCATAAATTAATATTTTACTCTTAACTTTTGAAATTTAATACTTCTAACTTCAATTAATTAATTCACATAATCTTTTCAAAACTTAAATATCCAGCCAACTCATCTTAATTGGCAATAATTCTAGTATTTTCATATAATTACCCATATATTCAGTTAACCTTGCTTGGTTACCAATAAATCCAATAATTTTATATGAATTACCTAGCATTTGACTAACCTCTTTTGTTAGCCAATCAATTCGATAATTTCATATGAATTACCTCATATCGAGTTAACTTTTTTGTTAATCGATAAACCGAGTAATTCTCTTAATTATACAAGAAATTTGGTTAACTCATTTTGTTGCTAAAGTCAATCCAGTAATTTCATTCAAATTACCCAGTGTCGAGCTAACCTCTTTTGTTAGACAAATAATAATTCTAGTAATTTCACATAAATTACCAATAATTTTCATTTGTAATAATCACTCAATTTATTCATTTGCTTCATTCTTTTAACATCAATTAAATAAACAACAAAGATATTTTTAAGAAAAACTAATAATTATGAAATAAGGTGACAAATCACCTACGTTTTGGTCATGATGGCCTAACTCCTCCTATCTGATAACCAACTCCAGACATAACGCCTGAATCAATCAAATATTATTATATCATTAGTCCATCAATATTTTTTTTATGTGTCAAAATACAAAGCACATAATTTTTTTTAATTCGTTCCGATAAAAATTCATTCTCAAACATAACATTATCATTTCATATACAACCATATATTTAAATCAAGTTACTTCTTTTCTTTGTTTATTTTCATAATTCCTTCATCAAATAATTCTTCTATTCTTTATACCTTCACATCATAATATTTATTTTATCTAAATATAGTAAGAAATATATTCAAACACAATCTAAATATCTTGTCTTCATGCTTTTTTTTTTTAAACTAGTTTAATTCTCTTTTAAATTGAATTTACTTATTTTTCTCAACTCTCATGTTAGTTCCTCATTTAGTCTTTCTTTCATAATTCAAAAATCATGATTAAACGTAGTTTCCTAAATATTAACATCAAAACACATTTCTCACCTTTTCCTTTATTTGGTCGAATGTCATATTCCTTTTCCTCCCGAAATTGTTTTTTTATTTACTTGTTATTTCAACTTGTTTTCATGCCATTCCACTTTAACTTCATCATTTTTCCTTCCCCTCCTAATTTCCCCAAATTCCAATAAGAACCCTAAGTTCAATAATCAAGGATTTAAGGGAAATTAAAGTAAAATTTCATGAAATTACTTCCTAAGCTAATCAAGCAGGCTTAAAAACATCTAAATCAAACATTAAATCCAAACTTCTCATGCTTACAATTTGCCTTTCTTCCAATTTCTCTTCCCTCCCAAGGTTAGCCAAATTTCTTTTTTCAATTTCTCCTTCGTTCACTTGATTCTTTTTTAGATTAGTAGTTTATAAGTTGAACTTTGCATGTTTACAAAGTTATTCTCTCACTTTTCTTTTTTCCTTTCCTTGGTTTTTATGTTTTTCCCTTAATTTTTTCTTGTTTTCTCTCTTTGTTTTCTTTCTTTTCTTTTCCCATTTTGCTTCTGCCTAATCAACAACATATAAAAAAAAGGGAGAGCTAATTTGTTTTATTTTTTAATGGAAAATAACCATTTTGCCCTTAATGAGTAAATTTTTTTATCAAATGTAAGAATTTTTATGGATAAAAAAGAGACAAGATAAAAAACCAGCAAGCCATATATATATACATAAACAATTCAAAACAAAAGGGAACAGGCTCCTAAAAAATAAGAAAAGAAACATTACATTAGTTATCTTGGGAACCTAAAGTCTACAGGTGCCTAGGATAACCAAGCAAAATACATAGTAAGCAAAAAATTACAGCGATACACACTAAAATT
Organism: Populus ilicifolia; assembly: GCA_015708895.1. Lineage (NCBI taxonomy): Eukaryota > Viridiplantae > Streptophyta > Magnoliopsida > Malpighiales > Salicaceae > Populus > Populus ilicifolia. The sequence continues at coordinate 269,139 of SRLM01003145.1, forward strand.
GCAACTTAATTACTAAAAGCATGTTCTTTAAATGAAACAGAAAACATCCAAAAGAAGTTCCTTATCTGGATACGGACCGTATGAAGCGACAAAGCTCAAGAGGGAAAAATAGGCAATTAGAAGAGCATATTGCCATCAAGGATTAAAGCAATATTACATCCAAATTTGTGACATAAAAACACATGCAAACTCATGCAAAAACATGAAGAATCAACAACTCTAGCCAAAGAAATAATCTCTAGCTAGCAATAGCACCACATCATTGAATGAGGTAGCAAGGAATTCGCGATAATCAGCTCTAAAGTGGCATAACCAAATTCACCAAAATAGAGAGATGAGGGAAAGACCATAGTAACCTGATATCACATCCACAAGGCCATATAGAAAACTTGTATTTTGGAAGCATATGTAGCAAGAAACTAGGGGACGACAACCATTGCCACATCTGCTTAATTAGAGAGAAACCCACCAACTAAGCCAACAACACTAGGTGGTAGATGGGACCAGATACACATAACCAACACACCCAAAGCAAAGAGAGATAAGGCATCAATAGGCATATTAGCAGCCAACATGGAGAGAAAAAAGATCACACTCATGAAAATGGAAAACTATGAAAAATAAAGTTTGGAATATGTGGAAGAGATAAACAATATAAGTGCATTTGTGATTAGTACTTAAAAGTGCATTTTTATCAAGGTTTTGTATCATCATTTCGCACTTGAACTATCAATAACTCCTTAACTAAAGCATGTTTAATAATAACATATATAATAATATTAGATACCTTTAACTTAGGGTAAATATCCATCTTAAATACAGGCCCATTACATAAATGAAAGGATTGATTAATGAGTTTAAGTACTAAAATTAAAAGAACAAAGAGATATCAAAACTTAGAAAAGAGATGTTGGGGCAGTCCAAACTGGAACGCTATTTGGTAATTGGGTCATATCTAGAGCTGTAGATCTCAGATTTAGGTCTACTTTATATAGATGAAAGGCAAGACATATGCTTATAACTGTTATGTGGAGTTTGTTTTTAATAAAGTCATTTCCAAGTTCAAATTGTAGTAACAATAAAAAAGTTTAGATCTGTCCTACAACTCATACACTGTTCAGTATTTAGCCCATATCTTGAGTTCTAGAAGTCAAAGTGACCTGATTTTTTTTTAAAGCTAAGACAATTTCCTACAACTTTCATGTGGAGATCTGGTTCAAATTATAATGTTATTAATGATGTTTTATTCAGACAAAAGAAGATAAGGATTGTCATTAAGTCAAGAGTTGACCACCTATACATCAATTAGTAATCAAATCAATAGTTCCTAATTTTAGCCTATAAAAGAGGCATTTTCAATATATGTAGGCATCTTGGTTTCCAGATCAAGATCATACTCCTGTTTTCTCTCTTTGTATTTTTGTAATGCTTAAGTTTTGCTTTCATTAATATCTTGTTTACGCCTTTCATTTCCTTTCCATTGCTTAGTTAACTTTTCTCTTATTTATGTTCTTATCTTGTTTATTTATGTTTCTCTTTTTCATTATGTTTAACTAAGTTTATTATGTCAAGGTGAAAAGGTTACACTAATTGTGTAAGAATAAGTATAGTGTAAACTCAACATGGACCTTAATGTTTGATACTAACATGTTTTGTATTTGTTATCTTGTTCACTTTTAATACTTTGCTTATTAAATGATTAATCTAGATTTATGTTGTATAACACTTGGTACAACAAATACTTGGCACTTTCATAGCTCAACCGTATGGTATAATCTACACCTATGCTATGAAAGAAACTTGATTTGTTGTTAACATAAATTATAATCATGAATGCCTAACAATATTTATAGGTGTTAGTATTATTCGAATAAGATAACTAATGTAATCATCTTAATAATTTATAATCTAATTGGAACCTTCTTAGTGGATGGTTTTCATTTGAGTAATAAGAGTTTATACTGTAATTGTTTAAAATACCATTAATGGATCCTTTAATCTTGACATTTATTGTTATTATTATTTAATCCTTACATTGATCTTCCATCTCAAAGTTATCATCAACTTCTTTTTCTTCTTTTATTACTATTACTATTACTACTACTATTACTATTATTATTATTAGTACTATTTTGTTGTTGTTGTATTATTGTTGTTTATAATTTATACAATTAACCTCCTTGTGGATTTGACCCTGGTCTTGTCGGGTTATTTATTACTTCGACACTCCTGCAATTAGGAGAAGACATCAATCTATTAGTCATATCAAGTTGCTATCAAATATTCTTTTGTTCCTCTTCTCACAAGTTATATAAACAAGGATACTAAGAAAGACATCTTAATTTTCCATCTGCATTGTTTCCACCCCGACACAACCCTTGAATAGCAGTACTTATGAATGACATATGCCTTGTTATACATAACCAATTTCTAATAATGTATTAGAGAAGGGAGGTTCAATGGCAACTAAAGAACTGGTGGTTGTGTGACTCTTTATCTAGTTAGTAGAAGATGCATGATGAGTTTGTTTGGAGGAAATAAAGTCTTTCTCTTATACGAAGCCTTCCCAAAACTACCAACCATAGAATAAAACTATATCTTGGTATAGACCATGACTCCTAAATACCCTTTCTCTAATGCATTAGAGTGCTTTGAAACCACAAGAAGTCATAGGCATTGGTTGTGAAAAGGCCATTAGAGCTACAACAATTTTCCATCAAAAAGAGAATAAAGGATAGGCCTCTACCCATCTCAACAAGCTTATCTAGAAAGTTGATGAAGGATTTCCATAAAGGAGATGAACTTGGGTAAGCTATAGTTTCCTAAAAGAAGAAAGTATACAAATAGTAATGATGGACCCATTAAATCTATATGGAATCAGCTTTAAGATGAATATTCCAAATTTGTTTAGCAAGAAAACTTTTATTATGAGCTCTAATGTCAAAGAGACCTAAGCCACCTTTATTTTTAGGAAGACAAACTATGCATCAAGCAAGCAATGCAGATTTGTTCCTTAAGACAATACCAGTCCATAAGAAATTATAGCAACAACATATGATTTGCTTAATAACAATATCAGGAACATGAAACATATTCAGCCAGAATTGAACCATGTCATATAGTATAGACTTGAGCAGCTCCACACTCCAAGCATAACTGAAATGCTTCCCCAGCCATCATTGAATTGCTGATTCTAGCTTATGTAAAAAGGAGAGAATTGACTGGTAAGGAGTCTATGAGGACTGAAGGCAAAACCAAGGTAACAAAAAGGAAAGGACCTTTCAACAAACCTTGTATTTGATAAGATAAGTTGTTTCATGTTATTCGATACTCCGCCAAAATAGATGGAGGATTTGTTAGCATTAATTTCCAGCCTTGAGGTCCTTCCAAAGATGGCCAATTGCTGAAATAGAGAGGTAATAAAATGTCTATCTCCCCTTAAGAACAAGATGACATCATTAACAAACACTAGATGACAAATGCCAAGAGAATCACACTTCAAATGAAAGTGGAAGTAAGGAGACAGGGAAGCTATATAGAGCATCATAGAGAGATATTCCATGCAAGTCATAAAAAGATAAAGGGATAAAGGATCACCCTTTCGAACACCATTCATCCTAGGGAAGAAACCATAAATATTGCAGTTAATAGCTATAAAGTAAGAGGTAGTTTCTACACATTGCATAATTAAGTGGACAAAATGACTTGGAAACCTAAGCAACAACAAAAACTGATGGAGAAAAAGCTATTGAACCAAGTCAAAAGCTTTTATGAAGTTGATCTTTATTAGGTAATGAGGAGAAGTTTGTTTTCTTTCATAGTTTCGGAGGAGCTCTTGGACTAAATGAATGTTATATGCCATCAGTCGACTACTTAAAAAGGCGTTCTACATTAGACTAATAATAGTTGCAAAAGCATAGGATAATCTTACAGTTAGAAGCTCGACAATCACCTTATATGTTACATTACAACAGGAAATCAAATGAAAATTTAAAGCAAATATAGTATAGGCTGATTTAAGGATTAGAGCAATGATGGAGTAATTAATTTGGTTAAGGAGAGCACTACAAGACAAAAGTCCTAACTAATAACATCCTAAGACTTTTTGGAAAAACAAAAGGAGAAACCATCAAGCCTAGAGGTTTTAGCATCATCTATAACAAATAAAGCATTCTTAATATCATGTCAAAAAATTAAGTAAGAAGAGAAGCATGTGAAGCAGCATCTAGGCACATGCCATGCTGAATAACGTTAAAATCAAGAGGTAGAGTTTCCATTGGAGTGCCAAGTAACTGACTATAAAAGTCCACAAAGACAACCCCAGCCTTATCAATAGAAGTAGTGAGAGTGCCATCACTACTATGAATTATAGGAATATAATTCTGCCAATGCATTTAATTCATAAGAGTATGAAAGAATGAAGTGCCTTTGCCACCCTTCTTGAAAAAATTGCATTTAAGCTTTTGGGAAAAGAACTGTTTTTCTACTGCTTTAAGATGGAGGAAGTCCTGTTGGAGGTGCTTATTAACTACATGAAGTCGAGCATTGTCCAAGACATTGGAGAAGATAGTTTGGTGAGCATCTAGAGTAGCCTCAACATAAGCAAACCTCTCAAAGATATGGCTGTAATGAAGTATATTGAGTTGCCTCAGAGGCCCTTTAAGATGTTTAAGACACTCATAGAGGATGAACATGGGGGACTCATGTACTTTATAATGTCATTTATCTACAATCAACCCCAAGAAGCTAGCATTGTTAGCCCACATATTAAAGAATTTAAAGCGTTTCTTACCCATCAATTGTTGAGAGTGGAAAGAAATAGTGGTAAAAGAATGATTAGAGAATGCCCTAGGATTATTGAAGTGAAAGTGGACTAAAACATGAATAAAGGACCAAAAAGGATTGACAAGGACATGGTCAAGTTTTCTCCAAACACTACTATTGGACCATGTGTAATGGCAACTAGAATAATTTAAATCTGTTAGCGCAAGGTCAAAGTAAGTAGTCTCATAATTAGACACAGGTTCCCTAAAGTGCTTGTCAGCTTGAGAAAAAAAAAAGATTTGAAGTCACTTAAAATGAGCCAAGAGGAATTAGGACTCTAGTTCCTCAAATCATCCCAAAAAGATCTCCTAACAATAACTATGTTAAACCTATAAATAAAAAAAGCATAAAATCTGAATTGATGAACCAAGCTATAAATTAAAGTATGAAGGCCTTGAGTCGAAAAACCAAGCAAACCAACATTAACAGTCACAGGGTTCCAGAAGACCACAATTCTATCTGTTGAGGCCACTGTTGCACTAGACAAGACCTTCCATTTTTTCAGCCTAAATTGTTGCATCGAAGAAATTTTAGATGAAACTAATTTGGTCTTCAAAAGACCACAAACATTTAATTTATTCTTCTGCATGAAGCTGGCAACCTCATATTGCTTTAGAGGGCTGTTTAACCCTTTAACATTCCAACTGTAAATTAACATAAAGAAAGAGGGGTGTGACACGACCAAAAGATTGATGTCTTCTTCCAAGTATAGAGCATCGAAGTAATAAATAACCCGGTAGGATCAAGGTCGAACCATAGGGAGGTTAATTATATAAATTATAGATAACAATAATACAACAACAACAATATTAATGATAATAACAATAATAATAGTAGTGGTGGTGGTGGTAGTACTAGTAATAATGACGAAGAAGAAGAAGAAGTTGATGAGAACTTTGAGATGGAAGATCAATGTAAGGATTAAACAATTATAATAATAAATGTTAAGGTTAGAGGATCAAGTAATAATATTTCAAACAAGTATAGTATAAACTTTTATTACTAACACAACAAAAAGATTGATGTCTTCTCCTAAGTGCAGAAGTGTCAAAATAATAAATAACCCAACAAGACTAGGGTCGAACCACAAGAAGGTTAATTGTATAAATTATAGATTAAGAATACAACAACAACAACAACAACATAATAATAATAATAATAATAATAATAATAATAAAGAAGAAGAAAAATTTGATGAGAACTTTAAGATGAAAAATTAATGTAAGGATTAAATAATGATAACAACAAATGTCAAGGTTAGAGGATCTACTAATGGTATATCAAACAAGTATAGTATAAATTCTTATTATTTAATTGGAAACCATACACAAAGAGATTTCAATCAGATTATAAATTGTTAATATGATTACATTAGTTATCTTATTCGATTAATGATAATACTTGTAAATATTGTCAACCATTCATGCTTATAGCTTATGTTAAAAACAAATCAAGTTCCTTTCATAACTCAGGTGTTGATTATACCATACAGTATGGGCTATGAAAGTGCTATGTATTTGTTGTACCAAGTGTTATACAACATAAATCTAGATTAGTCATTTAACAAACAAAGTATTAAAAGTGAACAAGATAACAAATATAAAACATGTTAGTATCAAACATTAAGGTCCATGTTGAGTTTATACTATACTTATTCTTACACCATTAGTATAACCTTTTCACCTTGGCATAATAAACTTAAATAAATATAATGAAAGAAATAAAAATAAATAAAAAACATAAAAACATAAATAAGATAAAAGTTAACTAAGTAAAGGAATTGAAAGACATAAATAGATATTATTAAAAATAAAATTTAAGAATTACAAAAATACAAAGAGAGAAAGCAAAAGCATGATCTTGATCTCGAAACCAAGATGCCTAAATACATGGCAAATGCCTTCTTTTATAGGCAAAAATGAGAAATTATTGATTTGATAACTAATTAATAAGTGGGCGGTCAACTCTTGGCTTAGTGACAATCCTTATATTCTCTTGTTTGTTCAAAACATCATTGATAACATTCGAATTAGAAGCACTTGAAAACATGAAAATTAAGGTCATTTAAGGAATAAAAATTAAGGTCATTTGGACTTTTAAAACTCGAGATATGGGTTGATGATGTAACCATATTATTCGATAGTTTCACTCACATCTACTGAATGTTTTGTCCATATTTTATATGTAAAATATCTTGATATTCTTTGCTTTATGTTTTGAAGGCATTTTTGGATAAAAGATGCAAGAAGGAGTAAATTGGATGTAATAGGCAAATTTGACGTTCAGTTGATATTTTGTGCAGAGAGTGAGTTCTAGAGATTGAAATGAAGTGATTCCAGTGTCACTAAAAAAATAACATCCATACCTTTCTGGAAATGTATTACAAGAAAAATAAAAAGAGAAAAATCATGGAAATCACATCCTTCAAAATTCAATATCTGGAGCTATAGAAGTCCAATTGATGCAAACTCAATTTTGTTGGATTTCTGACTCAAAGGTCTATTAAATCTCAAACTTTAAGCTAAAAAAATGTCATATAAGGGAGGTATCATTTTTCAAAGATGACAACTAAATTTTGCCAACAACCAGGTTTCGTGAAGAAATGAGTTCAAATTACATTTCGAAGCTTCTAAACCATCATCCAAGTTTTTATATCAGTAATTTAGCTCCTTTAAGTCAGAGTTTGAAGATTTCATGCAAGGCTATTTCTTCTTTTTAGAAAAAATAGTTATTGAAGTACTTAAATGTAAATTGTCAACTTAAGGGAGGACTACTTTGTAAAATAAGAACTAGGGTTTCTTAGCATAAAAAAAGAAAGAGAGAGAGGAGAGGATAGGGGCAGCAGCTAGAAGTTAAGAAACACAAATTCTTTCCTTTACAAACCTAAAAATCATGCTCTCTTCATTCTTTAAGAGTAGTTGTTCAATAGTTATGCAAGACTAAGCTCTTTTCTTGGTTGCAAGAATACAACAAACCTTCAAATTTCAAGAACCATGAGATTTATTCTTCTTTTTATTTTTAGTTTATATTATGAATGAGTATGATTGTTTTTCTAAGATTATTAATGTGAATAATTTATTGCTAAGTTTGATATCAAAACCATAGTTGTGATGTATGAACTTGTGAAACAACTAAACTTTATAATTGTGGTGGAACTACATTATTAAACTTAGGGAGAACGCTCAAATATCTAGTTCTTAAGGCTACCATTGAACTAAATCATTAATGCGGACAATGTGATTATTTGTTGGTTAAGGTTAGTTATACGGTAGATCCGTTAATTAATAAACAATAAGAAAAGATAAAAATTCAGAATACAAATTGTTGTTTTGTTTTAAGGATCGGTTCTAATTTTCGTTGGTGGATGTATGCTTGTGACCAAGGTTTGTTTTCTTGATAAATTTCAATTTCAATTGATTTTGTTTGTTATTTCAATTTCTTGTATATTTTAGATCATCACAAATCAAAAAACCCCTTAAATTGCATAACGTATAACATTAGAAATCTAAAAAAAATCTTCCACATGGGAACGACCCCTTACTTGCTCTATACTATCTTGTATGTTTTAAGCTAGGGTAATTAATTTGTGCGACCGCGACATCGCAACAAATTTTGGTATTGTTGCTGGGGAGGTAATTTTAGTTGATTCTTGTACTTGTACTGTTATTTTTAGTTGCTGTGATTTTTATTTTTATTTTTTAAAAAAAAGAAGAGAGAAACAAAATTTTTACTTGCAGTGGTACTGTTCATTTGCGGTAGTGGTATTGTTCAAAACAAAATTGTTTATGGAATTAGTCTTTTAGCTTTTCTCTTCCTGAAAGAAAATGACATTCTAAACAAAACTGGGATATTACTAGCCCTACCCTATTGGGGCCAAATTCTACTGTTTTCTAAGGTTTTTAAGCTGTTTTAGTTTTCTAGCGTAAGATTTTCATATAATTTGCATTGTTTTTTATCTCTTATGTGGTTGGTTTCTTTTGAGTTTTCATGATGATTTATGTCAGTAACCCGTTCTATTAATCAAATTCAAGTGTAGTTAGATCTTGAAATAGAAAAAACTTTATGTAGGTTTTGCAAGGAAGTTTGCCTCAACATCATAGCTATTGCACAACAACAAACACTCAAAGAGCTTGCTGCTCCTAACGTGGAAAATTAGTTACTGTGCATAAACATTGACAATAATGTAAACTTTGAGCTCAAATTTGGTTTTATATATTTGCTACCAACATTTAATGGTCTTGTAGGAGAAGATCCTTATACTCATCTCAAGGAGTTCCATATGGTTTGTGTTGGCATGAAACCGAACAGAGTTGATGAAGAACAGGTTAAGTTGAAAGCTTCCCTTTCTCTTTAAAAGGGGTAGCAAAGGCATGGCTTTTTTCCATTCTCCCAGGTTCAACTGGAACTTGGAATAACACGAAGAAGATCTTTTTAAAAAAGTATTTTCCAGCATCTCGAGTTGCCAACATAAGGAAAGAAGTATATGGGATTCGACAATCTCATGGAGAGACACTTTTTGAATATTGGGAAAGAATTAAGCAACTGTGTATTCAATGCTCTCATCATCAAATATACGATCAGCTGCTCATTCAATATTTCTATAAAGAATTGATGCTTACTGACCATAGTATCATCGATGCTGCAAGTGGAGGTACATTGGTGGATAAGACACTTGAGGCTCCACACCAATTGATCTCAAACATGGCAGCCAACTCAAAACAGTTTGGCACTCGTGGAGACTTCTCCAATAAATGAGTAAATGAGATGAGTATTTCAAACCTTGAAAATAAAGTTAATGATCTTACTTCTCTTGTGCGTTCTTTGGCTTGTGGAAATGTGCAACAAGTGAAAGTTTGTAGCATATGCTCCTTACAATGACATGTTTCAGATATGTGCCCAACAATGCAACAAGATTACATTGAACAAGTTAATACAGTTGATAGAGCATTCAATGGACAACCTCAACGTAAATATAATCCCTTTTTCAACACATACAATCTCGGATGGAGAGATCATCCCAACTACGCTACAACAACCCATCCCAATAAGGCAAACAAGGCCGATAGTTCCATCCCTATGGATTTCATCCCTAATAGAATTATCAAGCAAGACAACCCCTTTCATTCACAAACTCCAATGTTATGGGGTCGTCATCCAATGATGATCTTCATGAGATGATGAAAACTTTGGCTTCTAATATTGTTACCTTGCAACAAAATATCATGTCTTTTCAATAGGAAACAAGGTCAAGTATTCACAACTTGGAGAAGCAAATGGGGCAAGTAGCTTCAAGTGTAGGGAAATTAGAGGCACAAATGAATGGAAAATTTCCCTCCCAATCATTGAATCCAAAAAAGAATGTTAGTGTGATCATGCTGCGAAATGGGAAAGAACTTAAAGAGAAAAGGTCGAAAGAAATTGAGATGGAGGAAGAAGAAGAGATAGAAACTGAATTGAGTACGAAGAAGGAACATCCTCCTTCTCTACAAACTAAAACATCGACCAACACTCCAAAGGTAACTCTTTACTCAATGAATTCCAATTTTAAAGCAATTCCACCCTTTCCTGTGAGTTCTTCTAGGTCAAGAAAAAGGACAAAGAAAAAGAGATTTTAGAGGTTTTTAAGAAAGTAGAACTCAACATTCCTTTGCTTGATGTTATCAAACAAATTCCTAAGTATACCAAATTTTTAAAGGAGTTGTGTACTACCAAGAGAGCTTTCAAATTGAAAGGTCATGAAATGGTAAGTATGGGTGAAGTTGTATTTGTTGTTGTTCAAAAGAATATGTCTTTGAAGCAAAAAGACCCACGTGTGTTTACTATCCCATGTGTTATTGGTAATGCTAGTTTCAAAAGGGCCTTGTGCTATTTAGGTGCATCCATTAGTGTTATGCCCAAACATGTTTATGATTCTTTTAGTCTTGAGTTTTTGAATAAAACTAGCATTTTAATATAACTTGCGGATCGTAGTTTTGTTTACCCACTTGGTATGATAGAGGACGTCCTAGTCAAGATCGATACTTTAGTTATTCCATGTGACTTTTATATTCTTGATATGAACATGATTCTTGTGATTCATTAACCAGCACTCCTATATTGTTTGGGAGACCATTCTTGAAAACTACCAACATAAAGATTGATTGTGGTAAGGATACCTTGTCTATGGAGGTAGGAGATGAAAAAATTGAATTCAATTTTCATGATACAATGAAATATCCTTATAGCAATGTTTATTCTATCACATGCTATGACCAAATTGATAAGTGTGTGCAGCAAGTTTATGATTTTGATTGTGAAGACAGAATAAGTATAGCTTTGAGCTATGGCTATGATTTCACCAAGATAGAAGATATAGAGAGGCACATATGTGTTCCCCAAAAACATGCATGAATCAATATTGGCCTTGCAAGCTTTACAAATCGTTCCTTAAGGTAATGTCTTTGTTGATTTAGTACTCTCACATAAAAAGCTTTTGCCATTTATTTTACAAGTCTCCGAGTTAGAATTAAAATCTTTGCCTGATAATTTGAAGTGTGTATTTATTGGCGACAACAATACACTTCCCGATATCATAGCAAAAGGTTTGACAAGTATGCAAGAGGAAAAACTAGTAAAGTTGTTGTGTGATCATGAGACAGTAGTGGATGGACTTTAGCCAACATCAAGGGCATTAGTCCTTCAATATGTATGCATCACATACTATTAGAGAACAATGCAAAACCAACAAGGGAAATGCAAATGAGGTTCAACCCGCTTATAATAGAGGTAGTGAAAGCTGAAATTTTGAAACTATTAAATGCAGGAGTCATTTACCTAATCACTGACAGTAAATGGGCCGCGTCAATCCATGTGGTGCCCAAGAAAACCAGAATCATGTTGTTGAAAAACAAAAATGATGAGTTCATTTTTACTCTTCACATCTCAAATGGATGGAGAATGTGTGTTGATTACAGAAAGCTCAATCTTTCAACACGCAAAAATCATTTCCCATTACCATTCATAGATCAAATGCTTAAACGCCTAGCAGGTAAGTCTTTTTATTGCTTTTTTGATGGATATAGTAGATACAATCAAATTGTTATTAATCTTGAGAATCAAGAAAAGACTACATTTACATGTCCATTTGGTACATATACATATAAGAGAATGCCTTTTAGTCTCTGTAATGCTCCTACAACTTTACAAAGATGCATGATGATTATTTTTTCTAACTATATTGAAAGAATAATAGAGGTTTTTATGGATGATTTCATGGTGTATGGTGATTCTTTTGATAAATGTCTAGAAAATTTATCTTTGATCCTGAAAAAGGTGCATTGAAGTTAACCTTGTCTTAAACTATGAAAAATGTTATTTTATGGTAGAACAAGGAATAGTTGTTGGGCATGTTGTGTCTTCACGTGGATTAGAGGTTGATAAAGCTAAGATAGATGTCATTTCATCATTGCCTTACCCCTCATGCGTGAGGGAAGTTCGTTCTTTTCTAGACTATGTAAGTTTCTATCGACGCTTTATCAAAGATTTCTCAAAGATTACAGCACCTTTGTGCAGACTATTATCCAAAAAAGTAAATTTTGTGTTTGATCAAGCATGTAAAGATGTCCATGATGAGCTAAAGAGACGTGTCACATTTGTTCTTATCATCCAACCACTAAATTGGGATGAACCTTTTAAGATAATATGTAATGCAAGTAACTATGCAATAAGAGATATGTACCACAAGATGAATTTCATTCCATTCTCACTTTTTGTCATTCTCATTCTTGTGGTGGACATTTTGGAGCAAAACGAATTACCCATAAGATACTTGAAAGTGGTTTTTATTGGCCTTCTATTTTTAAAGATGCATATCACTTCTATAAATTATGTGAAAAATGCCAAAGAACAGGTAATATCACTCATAAGAATCAAATGCCTTTAACGAATATTCCTATAAGTGAAATTTTTTATGTTTGGGGTATTGACTTTATAGGTTCATTTCCTTCTACTTTTGGAAATCTTTATATTCTTCTTGCTGTTGATTATGTGTCCAAATGGATTGAGGCGAAAGCCACACGAACTAACGATGCTAAGGTTGTTTTAGATTTTGTCAAGACTCACATATTTGACAGGTTTGGCATCCCTAAAGCTATCATTAGTGATCGTGGCACTCATTTCTACAATCATTCCATGGAAGCATTACTACGCAAATATCATGTGACTCATCGAACTTCCACAGCATATCATCCTCAAATGAGTGGGCAAGCTGAAATTTGAAATCGAGAAATCAAGTTCATTTTGAAGAAAACAGTGCAACCTAACCGGTGAGATTGGAGTCTACATCTTGGAGATGCACTTGGGCTTATCAAACTGCTTATAAATCACCTATAGGAATGTCACCTTATAGAATAATTTATGGGAAAGCATGTCATTTACCGGTGGAGTTTGAACATAAAGCTTTTTGGGCCATTAAATAATGTAACATGGATTATGATGTTGCTATGATTGCAACAAAACTACAACTACAAGAGTTGGAAGAAATTTAAAATGATGCTTACGAGAATGCAAGGATTTACAAAGAAAAGACTAAGAATCTTCATGACTAAATGCTTACAAGAAAGGAATTTCATATTAAAGACAAAGTCCTTCTTTATCATTCGCGTTTGAAACTTTTTCCTAGAAAATTTCGCTCTCTTTAGATCTTTTGTTGTTTCTAATATTTTTCCTTATAGTTCAGTTGAAATTACAAGTTTAGAAACCAACAAAGTACTCAAGGTTAATGGGCATCATTTGAAACCTTTTTATGAAGGTTGGATGGCAGAACTCGCAGCTTCTGTACAGTTAGTTGAACCAGTCTATAAAAAATGAGAATGCCACATGTCAAGCCAATAACATAAAACAAAAGCGCTTACTGAGAGGCAACCCAACACAAAAATAAATCAGATTTGCTTTCTTTTTCCTTATCTTTTATTTTTTTGCATTTTAATTTATTTTCTGTCATTCTCTTATGTTCTTTTCCTTTTATTTCAACATTGAGGATAATATTGTGTTTTATGTGTGGGGGTATTGGGAGAATTTTGGTTTTTTTATTTTAGTTTTCTTTGTTGTTCTTTTAAAAAAAATTGTGTTTGATCTTTTTTACTCCCATTAGTTTTTGAGAATATGAGTATTATGTATGAGAATTAATTGAGATAGATAAATATATAAATTAAATGAAGGAGTATGCATGTAAATTTTAAGGTTTAATTGGTTGAGGGATTGACTTTGAGAAGATGTCATGTTGACTTTATAGTGTTATACCAATGCAAGCTTTTAAGCCTTCAACATTATATTCTTTGAGTACGCATTCTTTCAATGATATGTATCTCTAGAACTTGCTTCATATCTTATTGTGATTATATTCCATTACAAATATATATGAAGATGATAAAGGCATAAGGAATTTTAATCACTTGAACTAAAAAGTCAACCTAAAGCATATTATCCTTAGTGAGCCCTTTCTGAGTTTGTTTATCTTTACTTTACTTTATCCATGTATAAGCCTTAACTTTATATATGTTTTCCTTCTCCTGGCCAAGGATTAGTAGAGCATATACTTGTGATATTTCACGGAATTATGGTTATAAATTATGTGAAAACAAAGAAGAAGTAATGCTTGATGAAAAGATGGGCAAAATTACAAAAAAAAAAAGAAAAAAAATTATTCCTTTATGTTCTTAAGATTTTATGTTGAAAAAAGCTTGAAATCTAAAGAAGTTAAGTATTAGTGATTAAAGATGAAGAATTTATATGCTTTGATGGAATATCTTGTTTGAAATATCATTTTTTTTAGAATGCTCTACTATCTTTCATTTGAATCTTTTCTTTTACTCTCTTTTATCTCACCTTAACCTTAGCCCCATTACAACCAGAAAATAAGATCTTTTTATTCATGCACTATTTGTAATATGTTAGTAATGGAGATGAGATTGAAAAGCAAGTTTATAGTAGAACATACTCTTTGATTGAATTTGAGAGATTTAAGCACATAAACCCTAAACATGAGTGTTGAAGTGTATATCAATGAGAGGACCTATCACTTTGGCATGGCATGGATTTCATTTAAATCTCGACGATTGATTGTGTTTTGAAGTTTGCATGTAAACAAATTCATGAAAATTTATTTTTTTTATCCTTTTTTATTATATTCTTATTTATAATGCTTGTAATCTTGGATATTGATGGGAGATTAAGAGATTGATCATAGTTATTTTCAATTTAATTTTATTTATCCTTTCTCGAGGACAAGCAAGAGCTAAGTGTGGGGGTATTTGATGTAACTATATTATTCGATAGTTTCACCCATGTCTACCTAATGTTTTGTCCATATTTTATATGTAAAATATCTTGATATTCTTTATTTTATATTTTGAAGGCACTTTTAGATGAAAGATGCAAAAAGGAGTAAATTGGATGTAATAGGCAGATTTGATGTTCAGTTGATATTTTGTGTAGAGTTTGAGTTCTAGAGATCAAAATGAAGTGATTCCAGAGGCACTAAAAACCTAACATCCATATCTTTCTAGAAATATAATGCAAGAAAAATAAAAAGAGAAAGATCATGGAAATCACATCCTTCAAAGTCAAATCTTGCATTTTACCACTGTTGACCTTTGTCCATTCAAAATTCAATATCTAGAGCTATAGAAGTCCAATTGATGCAAACTTAATTTTTTTGGATTCCTAACTCAAAGGTCTATAAAAGCTTCAAATTTAAGCTATACACAATGTCATATGAGAGAGATATGATTTTTCAAAGATGACAACTAAATTTTGTCAGCAAATAGGTTTCGTGAAGAAATGAGTCCAAATTACATTTCAAAGCTTCTATACCATCATCCAAGTTTTTATATCAGTAATTTAGCTCCTCTAAGTCAGAGATTGAAGATTTCATGCAAGGCTATTTCTTCTTTTTAGGGAAAATAGTTATTGAAATACTTAAATATAAACTGTCAACTTAAGGGAGGACTACTTTGTAAACCAGGAACAAGGGTTTCTTAGCATATAAAAAGAAAGAGAGAGAGGAGAGGAAAAAGGCAGCAACTAGAAGTTAAGAAACATAAATTCTCTCCTCTACAAACCTAAAAATCATGCTCTTTTCATTCTTTAAGAGTAGTTGTTCAATAGTTATGCAAGGCTAAGCTCTTTTCTTGGTTGCAAGGACACAACAAACCTTCAGATTTCAAGAACCATGAGATTTATTCTTCTTTTTATTTTTAGTTTATATTATAAATGAGTATGATTGTTTTCCTATGCATATTTTCTATGATTGTTGTTGATAATTACTAGAGCGAAACTCTAAGTTATTATTGTGAACAATTTATTGCTAAGTTTGATATCAAAACCAGAGTTGTGATGTATGAACTTGTGAAGCAACTAAGATTAATAATTATGGCAGAACTACATTATTAAACTTAGAGAGAACACTCAAATATCTAGTTCTTAGAGGTGCCATTAAACTAATAATTAATGTGAATATTGTGATTGTTTGTTGGTTAGGGTTAGTTATACGGCAGATCCGTTAATAAACCAACATTAAAAAAAGATAAAAATTCAGAATATAAACTGTATTTTTATTTCAAGGATCGGTTCTAATTTCCATTGGTGGATGTGTGCTTGTGACTAAGGTTTGTTTTCTTGATAAATTTTGATTTTAATTGATTTTGTTTGCTATTTTAATTTCTTCTATATTTTAGATCATCACAAATCAAACCCCCCTTAAATTGCATTACATATAGCATGAGAAATCTGAACAAAATCTCCTCCGTGGGATCGAGCATTTGCTTGCTCTATACTATCTTGTGTGTTTTAAACTAGGATAATTAATTTGTGCGACCACAACATCGCAATAGTTGAACACTGAACGGTGTTTGGGTTGTAGGATACATTCAGACTTCTTCATTATTGCTATAATTTGGACTTGAAAATATCTTTTTTTAAAGTTGGAACTCTATATGAAAGTTGTAGGCCTATGCCTTACCTTACCTCTATATAAAGTAGACTTAAATCTAAGATCTACAACTCCAGATATGACCCAAAAACCAAACAATATTCCGATTTGGACTGCACTAGCATCTTTTTTTTTAAATTTGGCCATCTCGTTGTCCTTTCAATATCAATTCTTAAACTCATCAATCAATCCTTTTATTTATATGATAGGCCTGCATTTGAAATGAACATTTACCATAAATATAAGGCATCTTATGTTATTAGATATGTTATTATAAAGTATGTTTTAGTTAAGGAGTTATTCATACTTCAAGTGCAAAGTGATGATATAAAACCTTAATAAAAATACATTTTTAAGTTCTAGTTATATAAACTTTTATTATCAATTAAAAACCACACATAAAGAAGGTTCTAATCAGATTATAAATTGTTGACATGATTACATTAGTTATCTTATTTGATTAATGCTAATACTTGTAAATCTTGTCAAGCATTCATGACTATAAATTAGGGAATGGATCGCCATGGTTCTGGGGTATAAAGTCGTGTAGGGCAGAGATAGCATGGTGATTAGGACTAGAACTCTAGGGGGTTAAGACAATAGGTGGGCTTTGGTTTAATTTTAAATTTGAGGGAATAGGAATAATAACATGAACATTATGAGACATAGACAGGGCCTCTAAAGCTAAAATAGTGTAATCGTTTACAAGTTGAGAATTAGTCATCAACTTTTTATGTTTCAGTTGAGATTTATAAGACCCAACCTTCTTTTTTTTTGTTAGCCACTACTAGAAAAAAGCCAAGATTCGACAAATTAAAGAAAGTAAGAGTGTAAACAGTGGAAAGAGGTCAAAGACACAAGGGAAAAGCTTCATTCAGAAAGAGAGCATCTCTCTCTAGATCTCTTTGACTGATTGTCCTTTAATGAATCGTTTTACTTCCATTTGACAGTCCTTAATTTTTTTTATTAGCACTACCAAACTCTGTTCATCCTAAAGATTTAACTAGCTTTCATTCAATATATTTTAAGGTCCCTCATAGAATTTTAGCTCAATCTGATGGTCGAATTAAAAATTATGCCCATTAACATAAAATTAGTCAAATTATGATTTTCATCAAATTTTAGAATTTCTCCGGAACTTTGAAATTTTAACCCAAGCTAAGGCATCATATTAGAAGGCTTCACATAAAATTTTAGAATTTTTTGATAACCTGCTCAAGAGTTATGAATTTTATTTTTACATAAAACTACTCAATTTATGATGCTTTGCTCTTAGGGTTTACAATTAAACTCCTTTATTGTAATAATTTGATCATAAAGACTCTTGGAATGGTACTATGAAGTCTAATAAGCAAATAAATTAAGTGAAATAATAAGGTACAAGGGAACAATTCTCTAAATGACTTCCTACGGATATTATTACCTATGACTAGGTGGTATGGTTATTCTAAGAGGTAAAGGGTTTCATATATGATATATAAGATGTTGAGAGAGGGGCACAAAGAACAAGATAGAATTAAATATTGAAGCTAAGAGATTTTGTAATGGTGTACAAAGATGTCATATAATTTAATGGACTAATAGCTAACTAGTTAATAAAATTTTATTATTTATGAATAATGTAATTTGGCTTCCTATCAAATTAAGAGGTAAAGATTAATGTAAAAAATAATTTTTTATGCTTAATTGTTAAGACATGGCTAAAACAAGAAAGGTTGCAAGTTTAAAATGAAATCTTAAGGTTGACTCCAATGTTGTCATAAAGCCTTTAGTAGGTATAATTTGTAACTACAATACCATTAAGAGGAAAATAAATTGTTACATTAGAGAAATGTTAATTGAGTTAATGGTTTTAAAAAAGAAATTTACCTGTTTTTTTTTTAGTTCAAATATCATGAAAATTATAAAACATTAAGAATATAAAAAGTGTTACAATCATATTGGGTGTAAATAGAAGCACTCAATTAAGTTTTGATCTAATGTAAGAGCATGAATAGTTGCTCTTGGGAATAAGCAAGAGCAATGAGAGGACTATGAGGAGATTTTTGCTCTTGTAGTAAAAATAACTACAATGCATACCATTATTGTCATTGTTGCTTCTTAAGGTTGGCCCCTTTATCAAGTAGATGTCAAAGATGATTTTCCTTATTATGATGTCAATGAAGACATTCATACAGCATCTCCATTTGGTTACATCAATTATGTGTAAGTTGAAGGGGTCCTTGTATGGTTTAAAATAAACTCATCAAATGTGGTTTGACAAGTTCTAATTTACCTTGCTTCGCTTCTCTTTTGTGCAAAGCAAATATAATTCCTTATTATTTCTCTTGAAGTTATCTAATGGTTTTGTTTTCCCCTTTATTTTTATAGATAACATTATCATTAGTAAACTTTAACATCTTTAGGATTGTTTTCACTTGAAGGACCTTGGCTCCCTTACTTACTTATTGGGATTGGAAGTTTATTCTACTTCTTCTAATGTGTTTTTTGCATCAACATAAATATACTTAGGATTTGATTGTTTTGGATGGTCTTTAAGACTCTTCTCCAATTAATACTTGTCTCGAGGTGAATGTGAAATTTTGGCATGGAAAAGAGGATCTATTTCCTAATCATACTTTATTTCAATAATTAGTTGGTAGCTTGAGTTATCTTACTATTACTCAGCCTGATATCTTTTACAACTCAGCAAGGTAGTCAATTTATACAATCTTAATGTCACTTGCATTTGGTTGTTGTTTGTCATATCATTCAATATCTCTTTAGATGTTCTAACCATGGTATGTTCTTCCTGGATGGCTTTTATATTCGCCTTGGTACCTTTACTAATGTTGATTGCATAGGATTTCCTAATAGACATCACTTTATCATGGGTTGGATGAGTTATTATATGTTTCTTCACAATTCCTTGATATATTGGAAAAGTGAAAAAACAAAATTGAATTTTCAAATATTTAACTAAATTTGAATAAAGAGCCATGTCGATTATTTGCTCAAAGATTGTTTGGCTCCATGGGCTATTTGAAGAAATTAGATTTTCCTAGATCACTACTACTCTGCATACAACACAAGAGCTATTCATATTGCTATTAATCTTGTTTTTCAAGAGTATACCAAGCATATCAAAATAGATTGTCATTAAAAAACAAAATCCTACAAGACATTAGACGAGTTCTTTTAGTGTGAACTATAATAATATAATAATTAGTATTATTCCCTTATTTATGTTAGAAGGTTCTTCTGTTTTGAGAGTTTTTTTTTTCAACCACTTTTTCCACCCTTTTTGTTTTATAAAACTTTTATTTTCAAGGTAATTTTTTTTATATGTCAAAGAGAGGACAAGCACATTGAGCTATAAACCAATCAAGTTGTACTTCTTTTAAATTAAACTAGTGTGAGAAAAAGGGGAGAGAGAGAGAGAGGCATGAAATAGACAAAGAAAATAAGACAAAAGACAAAACCCACGAAGGAAAACAAATTATAATATATGCTGCTACTGCTAAACAATTGATTGACCAACTATAATTTTTCATTCCTGTAATTAATCCCTCCATGAGTTGTATCTAAAGAAAGCTGTAAAAAGTTTAGATTGGATTTAAGTTTTCATTTGTGAATTTTTATGTCTTTTTATTTTATTATTGTATTTTGTTATTTTTTATTTTTGTTTAAGTGTGTTTTAGGTTTGTTAGTTTTGGTTGGGGGGAAAGGGTAGTAGTTGATAATATATATATATATAACTAATTATATTTTCTATTTCATAAAGTATGTGCAAAATTGTTGTTACTAAGATGACAGAGTAAAAGAGTTTTTTTGTTAAAGTGACTCTTAAAACGCATCTTAGTAACCATTTTTAATAAGGTTTGTGATAATACTTCTTAAAATATTCAGGTTTTCAAACTTTCGCACTATTATCACTTAATTCTGCTCATATACTTATTTAACATGTATTCTTAAACCTTAATTTTCACACATACATTAACATATGATTGTGGGTTGCACATTGGATTATTACATTACTTATGTTCTTTTGTTAAGGTAACAATTAAGAAAAAGGGATAGTATATAATTTGAAAAAAAAAAGATAGAAAAAAGAGCAAAAAAAATTATGATAATAAATATACAAATAAGTTTGTTTTTGTAGCCTCCCTGACAGAAGCAATTAAGCCCGAAGGGGTGTTTTAACACCTAACACCCTAAAGTCAACTGACTTAGGAGCTACTAGGTACACGGGTTAAGGAGAAAAGCTTAAGATAATTAAACATTGCACTATTTAGGTATCAGTATTTGCAACCCGAGTTACTAAACTTGTAGGGGTGTCTCAATACCTAATGCCCTAAGACCAACTGGTTTGAGAGTCATTAGCTGAAAGCTCATTCCATGGGTTAAAGATGCATTGTGTTTTAAGTTACATGTATATATATTAAAAAAAAACAAAAAAAATCTCAACTCAAGGAAGTTAACTTTAAACATTAGAACAATAATTTTATTTTTTTCTAATTAAAGACCCATAACTATATGTTGATATATTAAACGCAAAAGAAAGTTTTATTAATATCTTTTTTAAGAGGTATTGAGCATATATATAAATTTAATGAGAGTTTGTTTATCTAGGTAGATTAATAGAAGTTGAATGATGAATACCTTACTTTATAAAATTTACAAATAGTTTTTCTATTTTAATGCTTTAATTACTGGGAACTAATAATAAGCTGGTTGGGGGGGTGATTAGTACTTAAAAGTGTATTTTTATTAAGGTTTTATATCATTATTTTGCACTTGAAGTACTAATAACTCCTTAACTAAAGCATGTTTTATAATAACATATCTAATAATATAAGATGCCTTTCATTTATGATAAATGTTCATTTTAAATACAGGCCTATCACATAAATGAAAGGATTGATTGATGAATTTAAGAACTGAAATTGAAAGGACAAAGAGATGGTCAAACTTAGGAAAGAGATGTTGGTGCAATCCAAACCAAAATATTGTTTCGTAATTAGGTCATATCTGAAGCTTAGATCTTGGATTTAGGTCTATTTTATATGGATAGAAAGGTAAGATAGAGGCCTATAACTTTCATATGAAACGCAAGATTTAAGAATGTCATTTTCAAGTTCAAATTGCAGCAACAACAAAGAAGTCTGAATCTGTCCTATAGTCCGAGCACTATTTAGTGTTTGACCCATATCTAGAGTTCTAGAAATTCAAATGTTCTCAATTTTTTACCCAAGAAAGCTGAGATAATTTTCTACAACTTTCATGCTTTCAAGTGGTTTGAATTTTGATCTTATCAATGATGTTTTGGGCAGATAAGATAAGATAAAGATTGTCATTAAGTTAAGAGTTGACCACCCACTCATCAATTGGTCATCAAATTAATAGTTTCTAATTTTGGCCTATAAAAGAAGGCATTTGTCATGCATTTAGACATCTTGGTTTCCAGATCAAGATCATGCTCTTACTTTCTCTCTTTGTATTTTTTGTAATGTTTATGCTTTGCTTTTATTAATATCAAGTTTATGCCTTTCATTTATTTAGTTAACTTTTATCTTATTTATGTTTTCTTTTATTATGTTTAGCTAAGATTATTATGTCAAGGTGAAAAGGTTACACTAATAGTATAAGAATAAGTATAATGTAAACTCAAATGGACTTCAATGTTTGATACTAACATGTTTTGTATTTGTCATCTTGTTCACTCTTTAATAATTTGCTTGTTAAATGACTAATCTAGATTTATGTTGTATAACACTTGGTCCAACAAATATTTGGTACTTCCATAGCCCATACTATATGGTATAACCGATACCTAAGCTATGAAAGAAACTTGATTTGTTGTTAACATAAGTTATAATCATGAATGCCTAACGAGATTTACAAGTATTAACATTAATCGAATAAGATGATTAATGTAATCATGTTAACGATCTAATTGAAATCTCCTTTATGTGTGGTTTCCACTTGAATAATAAGAGTTTATACTATACTTGTTTAACATACTATTAGTGGATCCTCTAATATTGACATTTGTTGTTATCATTATCTAATCTTTACATTGATCTTCTATCTCAAAGTTCTTATCAATTTCTTCTTCTTCTTTGTTGTTGTTGTTGTTGTTTTATTGTTATTTATAATTTATATAAGTAACCTCCCTATGATTCGACTCTAGTTTTTCCGGGTTATTTATTACTTAGACACTCTTACACTTGAGAGAAGACATCAATCTTTTAGTCATGTTATCATTCCCTTAAGGATGCTTAAGAAATGATGGTAGATATGCCAAAAAAGGATGGTCATTCTATTAGACATACCCTAGGAAGGATGATCATTCTTTTAAATGTGCCAAGAGAAGATTGTAATTCCTTTAGGGTGCCTAAGGGAGGATAGTGGAGGATTTGGTCATTCTCTTAGGTATGCCAAGAAAAAATGATTATTCTCTTGGACGCGTTCAAAGGTGGATAGGATTATTTCCTTTGACGTGCTAAGAGAGGATACGACCATTTCCTTGGATGTTCGCACAGGAGGATGGTGGAAGTATCAAGGATGGTCATTCCCTTGGATGTATTAAGGGGGTATGTGCACATTCCTCTGCGTATGTCTAATATAGGATGCATTCCCTTAGGGGTGTTCAGGATTTGGCACATGACCAAGCCTAATCACATCTATGTTTGGCTAGTGCCTGGTTTTGACATACTAACACATGCAATATCCTAAGATTTGGTATATTGTCAAACTCAATCACTTATTGATCGGGCTAGCATTGAACCCGGTATTTAGAGGTACACTGCCAAGCCTCATATGTTTTTATTGAGATGTGTTTATTTCCTTGAATATATACATAAATTTTTCATAATCTGATAATTTTTTCATAAAGATATACAAATAAAAATTTAATTATTTTACACTATCTTCAAATGATGTATATTATACAAACAACAATAACACTTTTGTTCTATTCTTGAATTACTAACAACGATATTAAATTTGAATTTGGTGGATTTTAATACAAATGAAGATTTTTTTTCCCTTCCACTTGGCCACCTATAGAAAGTTTATATTGACCGACTGCATTAATGCAAGGATGGAAAAAAAAAAAGGAAAAGGAAAAGGAAAAGGATTTGAGATTTAAGTTTTTAATAGGATTTTTGCAGATGTCATCCGCTCTTATATGTGAATAAAATGTAAAACAATGAAACGAAATAGTACAAACGCGCATTTATGATAAGGATAATTGATTTTACTTTTAAATTGGAAGGATAAAATAGCAATAAATACCTCTTCATCATCTACTTTACTCGGCTGCACCAAATGATGCTGATGTTTGGATTTTCATGAAGGAAACGGGACATCCAGGCAATTATGGAGCGCCAATATCGAGCAGGCAGTAGTGGGAGTAGCCGTCATTTCACAAGTTTTTTTCTTTTTTCCATATTTGTTTTTTTCCGGCGATGGAATAAATAAATACCTCCAAATTATAATTAACAATTAAAAAAATCAATATTAATATTTTAATAAAAAAATTTTTTTTTAGCACCACCTTGTAAATAACAAAACACTATGAAATGGTATTATTTTTTTTTGTAATTTTATCATTAAAAAATTATTTTATAATTTTTTAGAGTTGTTTTATGTATAGCTTAATATCATAGATTTAAGTAGTTAATTTAGTTGACTAAATTTTTTTATTATATATTTAATTTTATTATTTATCATTGAATTGATTAAAAATTATTTTTTATAAATTATTTTAGTTTATTTTTTATTAAATTATCTTGTTTTCATAACTTGTGTCATTATTTTTATGGATTAAGCTAGGTAAACATGAATTATTTTATTATGTTTTTTTAGATTGATTTTTTTTTCAAATTTCATGATTCTTTGTTCAGAATTAAATTTTATAATTTGTTTTAAATTTTTATGAGATTATCCTAATATCATTAATTGGGTCATGAATTTAACAAATCAACTCAGTTTGATTTTTTTTTCTAATTGATTTTATTTTTTAATTTTATCACTCGAAATTTAATTGAATAATAATTAAATTTTATAATTTTATTTTGATTTATTTTAAATAGGGTTATTATGATCTCAAACTCTGGTAATTGGTTTTTGTGACTTAATCTCATATCTCATGTCATAGGTTAAGTCTAGTTAACCCGAGTTGATTGAAGTTTTTTTTCTTGATTTGTTTTAATTGATTTTCTTTTTAAATTTTGTTCTTTGATATCATATTATTAGGTTTTAAACTTTTTTAATTTATTTTTTTATTCTCTTGTTATATCTGATCACAAGTTAGTCAAGTTAATCTAAGTTAATTCAAGATTTTTTTTAATATTTGTTTAATTGATTAAAATTCAGTTTTTTTGAAAATTATTTTTTTAAATATTTAATTTTATATACAGTTTTATATTACAGGTCAAGGGTTAATTAAATTAACTCGGGTTAACTTAATTTTTTTTAATTTCATTATATAATATATAATATGATAGTTAAGTTAATTTAAATATTTTATTTTATATTGAAAAAGATTTGACCGTTGACAACGAAGCGCATTAGTGTTAAATTAATATGAGCCAAATACAATGGGAGAAATGATAAATCAAAATTTATATTTCTCATAGAACTTCTTGTCATCCAACAGTGAAATTTTCCTCAAGGAATAACGTTTCTATAACTTTTCGGTTTCCTTTTTACATGTAATGGAATAACACAACATGTTGGACTTATAAATATTCATTATAATTATTAAAAATTCTGATTGATGTTTAAAAATTTTATAATAAAAAACTAATTATAATTTTTTATTATTATTTTAAATGGATTATTAAAATTTATATTATAGTGAACAAACTTGGATGTTTGTTGAATAAACATGTTTGATTTTAGTACTTTTTTTATTGACCTATTTTAAAGATTTTGTAGGGTTATGGTAAAATACAAATGAAGGTAGCCTCAATCTTGTTCGGAAAGGGCTATGATCTATCAATATGGGCTGTGCTTGAATAGCCTTTTCTTAAATGGAATTGAACCCTACTATACAGCGGGATTTGCACAAACTGTTAGCAGATTCAGCCTTTGTTATATCCCTAAGCCCATCTAAAAATTCGGAAGCGTCTTTGTTCAATTCAAACCCGTTTACTCAGCTAACAGGCTTGCTAAAAGAGAAGAATGGTTGCAGCTCACAACACACAGGCATTCACATTCAAAGCCGCTTCTTAAAGCAATTATCCATGGTTTAAAAGGACAATCACCATCCATTTTAGATGTCAGAAACTAAAAAGTAGCAAATCCTAAGAAGAGGAAGTTGTTTGCACGTTGGCTTCATATATATATATTCTTCACTATGTGTGTGTGTCTATATATATATATATATATATATATTACATGAAATTGAGGACTCCATCATTGGAGTCCTTAAATGATGGAGTCCTTAATTTGAGACATTTATTAACGTGTGTGTGTTGCATCAAATTAAGGACATTACTATCACTTTTAGCATGTAAAGCTACGCATTAACGCTTCTGAAATGGAAAAAAAAAACTGGTGGCTTTCGAGCGATTTCCTTTCTTCTTTCTCTTGGTACTTGTTGGAAAATAAAGATAGGGTGTGCTAGCTAATTTATAAAAACAAAACTAAAATATATAAAAAAAAAATGAGAGGAATGATATTTTTATGAAGAATTTTCTTAAAAGATATACTCTTATATCTCTTTTCTATATCTCTTTGTATTTATGTCTAATGCTTAAGATTACAAGCTTATTTATAGGCTTCAAGTCCTAGATAATAATAAAAAAATTAAATTATTCAAAGAAAATCCAAATCTAATAAGAAATCTGACATTCTATTTAAATAAAAATTCTAATAAACTAGTCTATTATAAATTTTTCTTCATTAAGAATTTTTATATTAAGTAGGATTTCTTTTTTAACTAATATTAAGACTCTTGCAAACTTTAAATCCTATTAATCTAAATTCTAGTTGATATTAAACTTCAATAATACAGGTAATGAAGATCATTATTACCTTCTGCCACAACATTTAATAAGAGCCCACAAGCCAAATCCCATATACTTTTTAGAATGAGGGTACGTTGGCTTTGCGTGTAGGTAGTAAGGCATGATGTGTATATAGACAGTAAGGATATACATTGTGCATACTGATAATAAGGGATAAGGCTAGACTAAGGAAGACGTGCATTGCAAGAAGACATGCATACGGGAGGCAAGGAATGAGGCTAGAATAGGTCTTTTACAATTGCATATGTTATTTTCGTATATTTATTTCTATTAGCACGTGTGTTTATGTTGTTTGACATTATCCTTTAT
Organism: Populus ilicifolia; assembly: GCA_015708895.1. NCBI lineage: Eukaryota > Viridiplantae > Streptophyta > Magnoliopsida > Malpighiales > Salicaceae > Populus > Populus ilicifolia. The sequence goes on from SRLM01003145.1 coordinate 296,259, forward strand.
TTTTGGTTTTAAGTATGTGGGTCATTAAGTGGTTTTGCTATTTATGCAGCTAGAAATTATTAATAGGTATGAAAAAGTTTATTCAATCTATGATATATTGTCACCTAGAGAGAAAACATTATTTTAGCATTTAAAATAATTAGTGGGGCCTATCATTGGTATCAAAGCTAGGTTGTTTATAGGAACTAATAAGGAACGTATTGAGCATCTAAAGATTGGGCTTGGTGAAGTGAAAGATGAGCTACATAAAATAAAGATCTATAATGTATTGCTCACCAACTAGAAACCTCCAAACCATGGTAACCAACATCGGGAAGGCCACAGTAAGGGATGACATGTTGTATCCTCTAAAATAGCAAAGATTGAATTTCCTAGATTTTCGACAGATAACTCAACAGAGCGGTTCAATCTTGTGAACCAATTTTTTGAGTTCCAGAATACTTCTAAAGCCCAAAAAGTTCTTTGACCTCCTATCACTTAGAAGGGGAGGCCAATCAATGGTGGTAGTGGATTCGCAAGGCTTTCCAAAATGAAGGATGTTTTTTTCTTAGGTAAATTTTGAATCTGAACTCTAGGCTTGTTTTGGGCCTTTAGATTGCAAAAATTTTGACGAAACCCTTTCAATGATTAGGTAGATTGGATCCTTGCATGAATACCAGTGGGAATTTGAAAGGTTAGGCAATCAGGTTAGAAATTGAACATAAAATGCTCTAATAGGAACATTTATGGGTGGCTTTAAGATAGATATCTTAGATGAAATTCGCATGTTTAAACTACAAACATTAAAAGATGCTATCAGCTTTGCACGAATGAAGGATAACCAATTAATGAGGCAAAGGAGGTTCATATGACCTACACCACTAGTATGAGCTTCCCTATCTTTCTTACCCACAACATTAATAACACCTGTTATTCTTATACTACGTTTGAGTTGGGATAAAATGCAACAAAGATACTCTAATGTTTATGTTTTACAAATAAATGTTTTACCATATGGCATAAATATCAAGGGCCAAGAATACTCATGTTGGAGGGATTTGATGACGGTAACAAAGTTTTTTGTGACAACATCATTGACAAGTAGCATGCAAAAAAACACCTTGAAGAATTTGTGAAAGCAAAAATTATACTAAATGCATTAATAAGATGGATTGTGCCTAAGATCATGTGAGTTATTACTAGGATTGGTTCTAAAGACTATATTCATATTAATTCATAGCGGGTCCAATCACAATTTTATTGGTGAATGTATGGCTAACTTGTTGCGGTTACTAGTGGTGCCAACTAATGCTTTCACAGTATAGGTAGCCGACAGAACTAATGCTAATGAAAGTTCAACGAGGTACAAGTAGACCTACAAGGTTATATTTTTTCTTTAACACTATATTCTGTACCACTCACAATACTAGATTTAGTTCTAGGAATTCAATGGCTCAAGCTACTCGATTATATGGTTTGCAATTGGAGATGGTTAATCATGGAATTTTCTTGCAAAAATCAAACCAGATGATTGGTTGAGATTGATGGCCAAGAGATTCTAGTCACTTCATTTAAGGAGATATCTAAAGGAGTTTGTTTAGGTGATGACATATATGCTTTTTACCTAAAGATCACCATAAAGGATACACCATATAATATACACCCAAGCATACAAGTGGTTTTATAGGAATTCTCTAATGTATTTATGGAGCCCTCAAGTTCACCACCTATAAGACAGATTGATCAAAACATTTCCTTGAAAAAAAAGCACCAAACCTGTGAATGTATGACTATATCAATATGCATATTATCAAAAATAAGAGATTGAGAAATAGGTCCAAGAAATGCTGAACTCCATACCTTTTCAATTTTTGCACCAGCCCCTTCTCATAACTGGTACTCTTGGTGAACAAAAAGGATGGCAACTGGTGCTTTTGTATAGATTACTGCATACTCAATGCAATGACCATTAAAGATAGATTTATGATTCCCAATGTTGAAAACATGTTGGATGAGCTCTACTGTGCCTTCTATTTTACCAAGCTAGATTTGAGAATTGGGTACCATTAGGTATGTATAAGTCCTTCTGATATCCCTAAAACTACTTTCTGTACATATAATGGACATTATGAATACCTAGTTATGTCATTTGGCTTATGTAATGCATTGTCTATGTTTCAAGCTATTATGAATTTTATTGTCATCTTAGAAAATTCATATTAGTTTTCTTCAATAATACATTGATTTATAGTACTAATAAGGCAAGCATCTAGTGCATGTATAGCAAACACTGACAATATTACAACATCACTCATTCTTTGTCAAAGTTAGTAAATGTGCCTTTGGGCAACAAGAATTGGAATACTTAGGTTACATTGTCACTAACCATGGAGTAAAGGTGGATAACAGTAAAGTTACAACAATGGTGAAATGGCCATGACCTACTAATACTTGGCACTATGTAGATTTTTAAGCTTGACATGTTATTATTAGAAGTTTGTTAAAAATTATGGCGTTATTCCTTGGCCTTGCACCAACCTTCTCAAGAAAATGCTAATTTGGATGGAGTGATGACGTTGAGTCTGTGTTCCTTGCCCTCAAGCATGACATGATAACCACTCGTACACTAGCCATGCCAAATTTCAACAACTCTTTTATTATTAAGATTGATGTGGCGTTATTCCTTGGCCTTTCACCAATCTTCTCAAGAAATGCTAATTTGGATGGAGTGATGATGTTAAGTCTGTGTTCCTTGCCCTCAAGCATGACATGACAACCACTCGTACACTAGCAATGCCAAATTTCAACAACGCTTTTACTATTAAGATAGATGTCTCCAGTGAAGGGATTTGAGTGGTGCTGTCACAACAAGGCAAACCATTGGCATTCATAAGTCAAGCATTTGGAGTGACTAAGCAATCTTGATCTACCTATGCCGGAAAAAATGTTGGCTATCATAGAAGTCATCCACTCATGTGATCATACCTTTTAGTAAAAAAAATCTGCATTTAAACTGATCAATATAGCCTCAAATGTCTTTTAGAGCAACAAATGGCCATACTAGAACAGCAAAAATGGGTAGTTAAACTCTTAGGATATGAGCATGAAATGTTATACCACCTGGGACGTGAAAATTTTGCAACCCACTCTCAAGGAAACCAGATAGTCCTATTCTTCAACATCTCTTTATTCCTCGTATTAGTATATGAGAGAACATTAGGCAAGCTGCAACAACATACCAATATATACAGATGAAAGGTTGTATGGCAACTGACCACCTTGAAAGACAATATGTATGGCATCATGAGTTGCTTTTCTACAAAGGCAAGGTAATCGTTCCCAATGATAGAACCTTAAGGACTTAACTACTACATGAAATGCATGACGCCAAAACAGGCAGACATTCCCATATTTTACACACATTTACAAAATTAGGACAACATTTTTATTGGTTAAGGATGCATAAATTAATTAAAGAATATATCAAGGGGTGTGTACTATGCCAAAAGATTAAGGCTGAAACACTAGCTCTAGGAAGACTCCTTCAACCACTGCCAATACCATGTCGGGTATGGGATGGCATCACCTTAGACTTTATTGAAGGACTACCAACCTCACATGGAAATGATACAATTATGGTGGTTATTGATAAATTTAGTAAACTAGCTCATTTTCTTACTTTAACTCATCCATTTACTACTAAAAATATTGCTGACAAATTTATAGAAGAAATTATCAAGCTCCATGAGATGCCTATTTTCATTAGCAGTGACTGAGACTCCATTTTTATTATCAAGTTGTCGTAAGAATTCTTCAAGTTATTGGGCACCAAATTACAGCTTAGTTCTGCATACCACTCATAAACATATGGTTAGATAGAAGTCGTGAATCGCTACATCGAGCAGCACCATTGCTATTTCGTTCACTAGTGGCCACGTAAGTGGAGCTGTTATCTGCCCTAGGTCGAATATTGGTATAATACCACGTACCATATTTCTACAAGGATGACCCCATTTCAGGAGCTGCATTGTAGATTGTGCCCTCTATCTTGTTGTACCATGACAGATTATCAGTTATGCATGAAGTTAATCAACAACTCTTGACTCGGGACGCATTGCTTAAGTAACTGAAGGCTAACTTCAAAAACTTAGTTAATCGTATGAAGCAAATTACATATCACAAGCGGTGAGATATTTCATAATATCAACAGTTGGGTGTTGTTAAAGCTACATCTTTACAGCCAGTAAACATCCTTCAAATGAGTCCATCAAAATCTAGCAAGCTGTTTTTATAACCCTTACTTTAATTTTGGAAAAATATGGCCCCATTGTATATATATTTACAACTATCGAACAACGCGTATATCCACCTAGTGTTTTATGTTTCCTTACTAAAACGATACCACATCAATGACAGACAAGCAGAACCACAACAAATTGACTTACCACCAGTCACTAATAAAGGAGTTGCCATTCTAGAATCTCAGACTATTTTGGATACATGCTGGCTCAAGTACATAGGCTAACTTGTTGAAGAAAGCTTAGTCTAGTGGAAGCATCTTCCAACCACTAATGCCACCTTGGACCCGACACAAAAATTATTGGATGAATTACCGCCTACAATCCTTGAGGACAAAGATCCACTGAATGAGGGAGTAATGTTAGGCCACAATGTTCAATAAGGGCTCACAAGCCAAATCTCAAGTATTTTAAGAATGAGGGGATGTAGGCTTTGTATACAAGTAGCAAGGCATAATGTGCATGTGGATAGTAAGTAGGAGCGGAGCTAGGATTATTTGTTAAGGGTGGGCAAAAATAATATAATATAATAAAATATAATATTTGTTTTAATTTATTATACATGAGTTATAAAAAAAACCCTGCATGATTTAGTTTTATTCAAATAACTTATTATAAACATATAATGACATTTGTATAAGGTAAAAAGGTTTGGAGGAATACCAAATTGAGTCAGAGCAATGAAGTTAATTCCATCTTCATGATGTATCCATCACTTTAATGTTTTTGGTCTTTATACCTATCAAATATAAACATACAAAGTATATAAGAAACATTAGCTAAAGCAAAACATTATTTATGTTTGATAAACTTTGAAATAAAGTAAAAAATCATAAAGAATGATTCTTACATCTTTATTTTAATTGTGCTCGTCGTTCTTTCATAGAATAGAAATCATCTATTATCATATCAATTATGAATCTTTCAGCAATTTCTTTTTCTATGTAGACAATCAAATAATTTACAAGAAAATCATCCTCCATCCGATTATGAAGTCTTGTTTTAATAATCTTCATCGCTGAGAAAGCTCATTCAGTAATTCCTGTCGAAACAGGAAGAGTCAAAATAAGCCAAATCAACTTGTCAACTAGCAGATAAATTGTTGGTTTTTCTATTTCAACCAATCCTTGACATAAATCAACAATCGATGACATGCTCTTTAACTTTGGATGATTAGGTACATCAAGCTCATAATGCTGCAACTGAAGTCTCAAATGAATTTTTTCTTGGTCAGAAAAATCTTAAGGATAGAACTTGTCAACAAGTAAGCATATATCTTCAACATTAAATAATTTATAGTTATTTCTAGGATATAAAGTTGTGCTGAACTTAAGAAGCTCGATCACTTGCTCATTGAATCTATTATTTAGCTCTTGCAATTATTGATCAATGATAACTATAAATATATCAACTCAATAGTGATGTTCAACTGTTATTGATTTTTGTTTATGGCGAGATCTTCTCATACTACAAAAACAAGCATCCATATCAGGAACTTCAATGTCTTGATGCTTACAAAATGATGTCACTTCTTCTAAAAGAGTTTTCCAATCATCTCTTAACTTCTCAATTAAAGTCTTTGTGTTAGTCACCAAATGTATAGCATTTAAAATGTCTTGAGATTTTTATTGTAGGGCTTGGCAAAGCATATCAGTAATTCCCATAACATCCTTCATTATATTTAGGATGAATGCAAAATCAAATGACATTAGCAACTTAAATGAAAAAGCCGCATCACCACCTTAAGAATAAGTAGATCCATCAAAGTAATGTTTTCAAGAACAAACAAGTTGCCCTATATATTTTTATCAAACTGCAAATTGATTTGAAGTGCGAACTCCATGTATTATCTCCAGGTCATTGCAAACCACCTACTTGATTAACCCCTTTACCCGTTTCAATCTCACCAATATCAACTAAATGTTCAATTATAGCTGCTTGGAAAGCCCGTAATTCATCATTATTCTTACAAGAAGCACTAACAATGTTAATAATAAAAATCCAATTATGAAAGAAAGTATGAACATCAGATATTTCTCTAGCTGCAGCAATAAGAGCCAATTGTAATTGATGAGCTAAGCAATGTACATAATATACATAAGGTAATCATTAATGAATAAAGCTTGCAAACCATTCCATTCTTTACGCATATTACTAGCACCATCATACCTTTGACCCCTAATATTTTGAACATTAAGATTGATATGAACTATATCCAAAAATCATTCTCGTATAAATTCACTTCTATCAACAAACCTAATAATAAGGGTCATTTGCTCTCTTCTAGATTCATCTCGAGCTTCATTAACAATTAAACAAAATCTTGCATCGCCAATCTCTTGACGAATTGAAGATTGAACATTTCTAGCAAAGACATGCAAAATTTCTTTTTGAATTTGATGTGAGGTGTATTTAGTATTTTATGGAGCATTACCCAAAATAAGAGCACCTACTTGTTCATTGTATGATGCTAAAAGTTCCATTATTTCAAAAAAATTACCTTGGTTTTTTTATTCTAGACATTCATCATGCCCTCTAAAAGCACATGCTTGAAATGTATGCTAACGAACAATATCTATTGAAGCTTTAATACGCAATCGATTATTCTGAATTTTTTAAGTAGTTTGCTTCTTAATTACCTTCTTAATATGACATGACTGGTTTTTCAAATTTTCCAAGCACCTAGTAGCAAATCTACGAGCTGAATTTGAACATTTTCCAATATGAGTAAAAAAAGCACATCATTCCCATCATTAACTTTCTTCCAACAATTAAATCCTTTAATAGTAAATGTGTCTGACCCTGGCTTTCTAAATGGTTTACTTGGAAATAAATAGCAATGGAAACAAAATGCAGTATTTTTCTCTGAATATTCAAGCCACGAATAACTTTTGAACCAATGAGATTGAAATCGACGAGAATGTTGTTTTCCAGTTAACGGATATTCAAACATCAAAGGTTGATGTGGCCCCAAATTAATATATGCCCTTTGAATTTCATCTTGTTGATTAACTAGGTATTTTCAAATTTGAGGACGATTGCTTGGATCTCTAATTAAATGAGCAATGTCGATTCTAGTAAGAGGCTGCTCACTAATCAGTACAAGTTCTTTGTAAACTGAAGCACATTGAGGTTGTTCAACCATAACTTCAACATTACTTGGAGTTGGTTCACTAGGCTGTGAGTTATAAATATTTTTTCTTTTTCTTTAAAAAAAAATCAATTCTTCTTATTTTACTCATGGTTCAACCTAAAATCAAAATATGTATCGTGAGAAAAAATTGATAATTTTGGTGGCTCTGCTAAAAACAAAACATAAAAAAATACATGCATAATCAAAACAAACCAATAAAATATATCTAATTAATTATAAAAAAAACACTATAACAAGAATTCAAAAAACAATTGTTAGAACTAACAAATTTGAAATAAAAACAAAAATTATAAAATTATAAAATAATCTCATCAAATTCTTAATAAATATCTCAAATAAAAATAAAAATATATTTTAAATTTGATTTATTGATATTCAATTACCTTGTTTTGTTTCCGGGAAGATAAATTACACAACTTTGTTTCAATCTTCCCACAAAAAATTATGTTTGTGATGTGCATCTTTATTCTTGTTTTTTGTTTTGACTGGCTGCATTTATAACTATTTATATTAGGGCTATAATTTAAAGCCTATAGGCAGTGAAAAGACCAAAAAAGACATTAATCACTTTATTTTTTTTTTCCACGTAGGCACTTTACAGCCTATTACTTGTAATTCTTTGAAAAAGCCAGATTCTCTGTCTTTAAACTTTCATCAGCCTATTATGGCACTTTATATGTAATTATAAAATTAAAAAAAAATTCTTGCAGGGGCCCGAGCCCTGCTTGTCCCCTTTTCACTCTCCCCTTGATAGTAAGGACATGCATGGTGGGAGAAGCAAGGAATGAAGTTGGAATGGGTCTTTTACTGTTGCATATATTATTTCTATATATTTATTTTTGTTAGTATATATGTTTATGTTGTTTGATATTATCTTTTAGTTTTAGTTTTTAATACATGGATTGTATGGATTGTTAAGCAGTTTTACTATTTAAGCAGCCAAGAATTATATGAAAAAGTTTATTCAATCTGTGGTATGTTTTCAACCGGAAAAAAACATCACTTTAGCATTTAAAATAATTAGTAGGCCTATCACCTTCAAGCAAAGATTATCATACACAAGTAATTGGTTTTATTTGTCTTTTCTCCTTATTTCTTGGTTTGTTTTTTTTCTATGGTTTCAGTTAATTCTTCATCTTATTCACCAGTGGCTGTTGTTGTGGTTTGGATCGAAGTGTGATGACAAATTGTGTATAGGGTTAATGAGTTTCAGCTGGAAACAATGGAGGCTACGTTGGTTGTCATTCACAGTCATAATGAAGATGAGGGAGATAAAGGGCTTGATTTGATGTTGGATGACTTGGTGACTGATAGTGGCTGAAATGGTTTCTCTACTAGAGAAGCTCCTAGTACAATGTTTCCGACAAGAAGAAATATTTGTCTTGGGTTGCTGCAGTTGTTAGGTGATTTGGTAGAGTATATGGTAGGTCTTCGCTAGAAAGGACTATAATAAGGTCGATAGAGCTGCTGTGTGGCTAGAATAAAGAGTAAAGGTTGAAGAAGATGGAATCGGTGGAGAGATGCTAATTTACTCATGATGGAGCTTTTTTTGTTGTGGCCGATAGAAGGAGAGAAGGGTCAAGTGAAAGCTTTTGTTGGAGATGCTAAGGTTGATGGTGTGAAGGAGTGAGAGAGATGATTTTCAACAATGAGAACAGGAGAAATAGGCTAGTGTGTGGCTCTATTTAATGTTTCGAGTGACCTTGTGTGTGCATTTGTTTTTTTTTATTCTTTTGATATGCTCTTGAAGTGAATTTTTTTTCTTTTCTGCTATATCTATCAAATTATAATATTTTCAAATAAACATAAATATTATTTAAAAAAATAATTTTGATTTAAAATTAAAAATTAACTGAAAATATTCTGATGAATTTTTTCAAAGCAAAGATTAGAAAAAAAGAATAAAAACATAATATAATCCTTAGTTTTCTCAAAAGTTAACAAATTACACCTTTAATTAAAAATCATTCCATAATGTTTTAATTTAAAAAATTAAATTAAAAACAGATAGGTCAAAATTAAATTATAACAGTTACCCTCTCTTTACAACGCTTATAGTATAAAATATTGTAAGAGATTTTATATAGTAAGATTATAAAGAAAAAAAAATATGAAAGTAATTTTTTTCTTGTAAAACTTCAAAAGTACTCATTTGAGAGACAACCTCCCTTGAGAAACATTAAAATTTTAAAATTGGTCATTTGGAAGGCAATTTACATTGTCAATGAAAAATTCAAAGATTTTTTTTAAAATACAATTATTTTAGGCGTCCTGCTCGTTGTTAAAAAATTCAAAGATTTTTTTAAAATGATCTTATTTTTTTATGCGACTTATTCATAAAAATTACAAAGATTTTTCAAAATAGTCTAATTGGTTTAGGCAACCTTCTTAATGGTGTGAAAAATTCAAAGATTTCTCAAAAGTGGTTTAATTATTTTAGGCGACCAACTCATTTGTGAAATATGTAAAAATGATTTCAATATTCGTTTTATTTTCCAAATAACCTACCTGTTCGTGAAATACATGAAAATGATTTGAACATTGATCTCATTTTCTAGTTGACCTACCCGTTTGTAAAATACATAAAAGTGATTTCAACATTGGTCTTACTTTGTGATCTACCTGTTTATAAAATACATGAAAATGATTTCAATATTGATCTTATTTTTAAATGACTTACTCGTTTGTGAAATACATGAAAGTGATTTCAACATCGATCTTATTTTCCAAGTGACCTATTTATTTGTGAAAAACATGCAAATCTTTCAACATTGATCTCATTTTAATAAGTGATATATCCGAGTAAAAAACATAAAGATTTTTAAAAATAGTCTAATTGTTCAAAGCAATTTGTCCATTAGTGAATAACAAATCAAAGATTTTTCAAAAATGATCTAATTTTTCTATACAACCTACCCCTATCATGGTAAAAATTTCAAAAAAAATTATCTAATTGTTCCATTCGACTTGCCCGTTAGTAAAAAATTCAGATATTTTTAAAAGTAGACTAATTGTTTAGGGTGACTTAAAAATTTTCATTAGTATTTTGAAATTTGACAGTTTCTAAATGACTAGCCTTTTGATGGACCCACCATAGATTTTTACAAAACATATTATTCAATGATTTGGAGTTGAATTATATGCATGCATCTTTACTTGATTTGAAATATAGGCGCTTATTTCTTCTTAGTCTCTTTTTTGCTTAATTTGGTAAGGTATTCTCTTTCTGATTTGAATCATCTTAATTACTTAGCTTTTAACCCACTCGAGTAAGTCTATATAAGTTTTTTCCAAAATATTTGTAATTTTACACAGCTCAACTTTTATGATACTTATCACAATCCATTTACTTGTTAGAAATTCTTTATCTCGCTGATTAGTTTGAAGGGATAATTTATTATTCCTTTATCTCACTACTAGCAATATTTAGTGTCACTAGTTATCTTGAAAGGGTCAAAATACTTCTTATAAGCAAAAATGTCCCATTATCTCGCTACTAAAATCATTCTCATTTCACTTTTGCCTTTAAAGGATCTAATTACCTTTTAAATACAATATTGCTCCTAACCCACTTGAATTAGCCTATATAAATCTTTTTCAAAGTATTTATAATTTTACACAGCTTAGCCTTTACAATGCTCATCACAACTCATTTACTTGCTAAAAATTCTGTCTCGCTGATCATTTTGAAGAGATCATTTATTATTCCCTCATCTCACTACTAGCAATAATTAGTGTTGTTAGTGACCTTGAAAGGGTCAAAGTGCTTTTTGTAAATAAAAATGTCTCATTATCTCACAACTAAAACCATTCTCATTTCATTATTGCTTTAAAGGTATCTAATCACTTTCTAAATACAATATTGCCTCCTTGTTTTGACCATTACCCCCAAGTATGTTTTGTTAGGGACTCAGACAAACAATGGCTTTAAATAGCCCTTCTGTAATATCCCAATTACTCAAAAGCTAAAGTTGATAGTATTTTCTTTTATTTCACCATAATTGCTTCTTATAGGTATCATCATTTCATATAATCTGATACTCATAAAATCTCAAAATTCAACATCTTAATAAAAGAGAATTAGCAATACAAGCATGATACGACTAAAAAATTGATGTTTTCTTCTAAGTGTAGGAGCATCGAAGTAATAAATAACCTTGCAAGACTGGAGTCAAACTATAGAAAGGTTAATTATATAAATTATAAATGACAATAATACAACAACAACAACAATAATAATAATAAAGAAAAAGATGGAGAAGAATAAGAAGAAAATGAGAACTTTGAGATGGAATATTAATATAAGGATTAAACAATGATAATAACAAATATCAAGGTTAGAGGTTCGACTAATGGTATATCAAACAAGTATAGTATAAACTCTTATTATTCAATTGGAAACCACACACAAAGGAGGTTCCAATCAGATTATAAATTATTAATATGATCACATTAGTTGTCTTATTAGACTAATGCTAACACTTGTAAATCTCATCAGGCATTCATAATTATAACTTATGTTAACAACAAATCAAGTTCTTTTCATAGCTTAGGTGTCGATTATACAATACAATATGAGTTATGAGAGTGCCAAATATTTATTGTACCAAGTGTTATACAACATAAATCTAGATTAGTTATTTAACAAACAAAGAATTAAAGAGTGAACAAGATAACAAATACAAAACATGTTAGTATTAAACATTAAAGTCCATATTAAGTTTATATTATACTTAAATTCATATAAAATAGACCTAAATCTAAGATCTACAACTCTAGATATGATCCAATTACCGAACAGTGTTCCAGTTTGGACTACATCAATCTCTTTTCCAAATTTGGCCATCTTTTTGTCCTTTTAATTTCAGTTTTTAAATTCATCAATCAATCCTTTCATTTATGTGAGAAGCCTACATTTAAAATAAACATTTACCACAAATTAAAGGTATCTTATATTATTAGATATGTTATTATAAAACATGCTTTACATACTTTAGTTAAAGAGTCATTAATACTTCAAGTGTAAAATGATGATAAAAATACACTTTTAAGTGTTAATCAAAGCATTATATCATTATATTTACATATTCATAAGTTTACATTCCTGTTTTGATATAGTTATCATTACAAGTTTTTACAAAAATGTCGAACGACAATTTCACAGCTAATACATTTGTTCAAACAAAATACATAACATCTTAACATACAGATATATAGTTTATAACAAAATATATAAACCTGTGAGATGAGATTCCTATACATCTTAATTGTGTGACGTCCCTATTAGAACATAAAATGGATACAAGAATTATAAATAATTTAAACATGATAATAAATATTTTAAAAAATATTATCACTACTTTCCATTAATAACCTCAATGAGTAAGTTCCTTCCTTTACCCCTTACATGCATAATACAAGCCTTATTATTTCATCAATTGTATTATACATCCCAACCTCTCTGTAGGAGTTATAGGGACTAGAGTTAGTACATTGATTGTGGTTAAATTACTTTGCTTTACACCGATCATCATTTACGAACACCATTAACCACGGTCTATCACATTACTCAAACCCGACCATCCAATTCGGATGCCATAAGTCACCGCTAATCACAATATCCAAACTCGATCATCCCTCTTAGATGCTAAAGCTAATTGCAATATCCAAATTTGTTCATCCATCTTAAATGTCATTAATCAAAGCTAATCACAATATTCAAACTCGATCATCCCTCTTAGATGCTATTAGCAAAAACTAATCACAATATCCAAACCCGATCATTCAATTTTGATGTCATTAATCAAAGCTAATCACAATACCCAATCAAACATTCCATGAACAATTTAGTAGTGACAACAAGATAAAATAATTCTTTTATACGACATCTTTTCAGAGATTTGATATTATTTAAGAAGAGAGTGAAGACCACTTACATGTTCCCCCATGTAATGTCCTTATCTAATCTAAAGTCCAATCCTAGTCATACCACCTAACACATAAAATGATCACTAATTAGCATATTTGTATTTAATAATCATATAAATCCAATACCATACATATCCCATGAATACACATGTTCACATTCAAGTGCTCCACACATCATATAATCATAAAATGAAGGCCATCATATCAAGACACTTTTCTTAATTTTAAACTTGGGTTATCCATGGACATCCTAGTGTCTAATTCTTGGGTTTTGTAATGAGTTAGGTCAAACCGGTAACAAAATTATCACTAGAATTAAATTACTTCTGACATGAAATTTGTAAAAGAAACTAAAATTGTTGTTGTCACAGAAAATCATTAGCAAAAACTATGTCTTTGGTGACATATAAATCAGTAACAAAAAACTAGGTCATCGTGACACAAATCGTCAACGAAAACTAGATCACTGGTGACACAAATCGTTAGTGAAAACTAGGTCGTTATTGACTCAGAAATTATCAACGAAAATAAATTTCACAACTAACACATAGAATCTTCAGCGAACACAATCTATTATTAACTTAGAAATCGTCAGTGAAAACTAAGTCGTTGCCGACCTAAAAGTTATTAACAAAAACTAATTCTATGGTTGATGCATGGAGTCATTAACGAACACAATCTACTATTGACTTTAAAATCATCAACGAAAACTAAGTCGCTACTGACTTAAAGATCATCAACAAAAACTAATTTCATGGCTTACACATGGAATTTTTAGGAACACAATCCATTGTTGACTTAGAAATCATCAATGAAAGCTATAAACAAAAAAAAATACAAAGTGAGAAACGACCCCATCATCGCTATTGATTTCTGAATTGGCAGCAATGCTACTTTCGTTACTGATTTCTGAATCGATAGTGACTTAGTTTTCGTTGATGACTTATAAGTCAATGGTTGTGTGTGCTGATGAATTCATGTGTCAGTCATGGCTGTAATATCCAATAGAAATCTAAGTAAAAGGCTAACTCATGTTATGTAAGAGTTTAAGGGAGAAAATCGGCCTACATTAAGTTGTTAAGAGAGGGGGGAACTGATTTTAGAGAAACCAAAGCAGGGACAACACATTTAAACTAACCCTAAACACCCTACCTCATTTGAAGGGGGGTATAAATGTAAGAAGAGAGAAAAAGTGAGCCTTGCTCTTCCCTAAAACTAGCCAACTGTAGAGCAAAGCCCCTCCCTCTTTCCTAAAAAAAGGACCCCCAACTCAGCTATATGCATCCCTCTTGAACCTTAGAGAGGAAATGAGAGTTGAAGAGTATCAAAAGTGGCTAAAACTATAGCAAGAAAGGGTGTATAATCGGTCAGCTAGTGCAACTAGATAAAAAAGGAAGGAAAAACCAAAACCATAAAGGAAGAAAAGGCTGAAAATCATGAGTAAAAGGGAGGGGAGAAACTTGTTTAATCCCTTCCTAAGGCTACTGAAAAGAGTAAGGCATGAACCAAATCTTTTCCCTACCTGTTCTTGAGTTCCTGAAACTGAAAAGAAGAAGAAAACCATGAGGGAATGCACAGGATTTTACACTAGCAGCTAAAGGAAAAACTAAACTCAAAGGGAAGATAATAATGGAGTTGAATAAGGAACCTAAAACTAGAATATAAATAAGAGAGAGAGATGATTTTCAAGGTACAAACCTAGTTACATGGTCGACCATAATGATGGCTGGACAAACCATGAACTTAGGTGACCGAATGCTTGAAGGATGACCTTCTCAATCAAAATACATAACCTCTTAACATACAGATACATAGTTCATAACAAAATATGTGGACCTATGAGACGAGATTCCTATGCACATTGATTGTATGACGTCTCTATTACAATGCAAAACGAATACAAGAATTATAAATAATTTAAGCATGATAACAAATATTTAAAAGAATATTATCGCTATTTTTCATTAATAACCTAAATGAGTATATTCCTTTCATTACCCCTTACACATATAATACAAGCCTCATTATTTCATCAATTGTATTATCCTTACTTGCATGTTCTAACCTCTTTATTAGAGTTGTAGGGAATAGAGTTAATACATTGGTCATAGTTAAATTACTTCATTTTACCCTAGTCATCCTTTACAAGAAATCGTCAGCAAAAACTAGGTCACTAATGACACAGAAATCATAAGCAAAAACTAGGTTGTTGGTGGCATATAAATTGTTAGCAAAAACAAAGTCCACAGTTGACATATGGAATTATCAGCGAACACAATTTATTGTTGACTCAAAATCATCAATGAAAACTAAGTTGCTACTAACTTAGAAATTATAAACGAAAACTAATTCCATGACTGACGCATAAAATCATTAGCGAACACAATCTACTATTGACTCAAAAATCTTCAATGAAAACTGAGTCGCTATTGACCTATAAATCATCAATAAAATCTATGTTGCTATTGATTCAAAAATCAACAACAATGAAGGAGTTATTTCTAGTCTTACTAAACCCTAGGCTAAGCACAAGGTCTATGCTAAGCTTTCCCCCCTATAACATAATTCAACCTAGTTGGACATAGATTGTTATCAAATCACATCTAATTTATCTTAAGGTTATCAAGCAATACACAACCAAGTCTCAACATGTATATATATTTTGCAAAGGTTCTCTTAACCATCATTTCAAAATCAAAACCTAATGTTACCATGATCATACATGTTATGTTTTCAATTCAATCATGTTAATTCATCAACACAAATTAATTGTCAATTCATATTACGCAAGAGTCTCATTTCCATCCTATATCTTGTTTTTTTAAGGGCGTTTATCATGCAAAGTTTCCTTCATGATTTCTCCTTTTTCTTTTATCGGACATTGTTGTCAATTCTCTCCCAATTTACACATGCAATCCATCATTTTTATCACAAGTATATTTACAACAACATGCCACAATCACACCTTCATTCACTTGGTTCATAACAATGGAAATTCATTAATCACATAAACAAGATCAAAGCATTAACATAGTATGGTTCGTATTTCAACTCAAACATATCTCTAAAGGCTTAACAAGACTACAATTATACACATTTCATCTCACTTTCACACAAGCTCTTCAATCATGTATGCATAATCAATACATTAACATAAACATGAATTTTATTTCTGCCCAAACATGTCTTTATGAGTCTAACAAGGTCACAATTATGAATTTTATCACTTCATTTCATCTCTTTTCATTATCTCCCTTAGTTGGTCCTTAGTTAAGGTTTGTTCATCCATTTTTTTGGTTAAAGGTTCTAGAATTATGTCCCTCTTTCGCCCCATTCTCTTCAATCTTTCTATCTAATCCTTGTTAATCATAGGTGTAAGAACACTGAGCCATTCCCTCGAGGTTTCCTTCTTCCTTTAATCCTAAAATCTCAAAGAACCAAGTAAGGAAGTGATGTTGTTCTTACCTTACGATTTGAAGTAGCCATAGGGTAGGTTTTAGTTCTTTTTCTTCCTCTTTTCTCTTGATTTCTTCCTTCTTCCTTTTGTTTGTTCCAGTTGGCCCTATAGGCTCTTTTTTCCATGTTTTTGGTTCTCTCATTTTTCTAACTCTCCATTCATTCAAGGAAGATAACATGCAAGTTGGTTTGGTTAGGTTTTCTTATTGGGAAAGGATGGTTGTTATAGCTAAGGTTGCTAGCCAATTTTTAGGGAGAGGAAAAGTCATTTATTTTTCTTCTCCTGCATTTATAACCTTCTTAAATGAAATGGGGGTGTTTGGGTGTTGGTCATCCTTGTTCTTATCTCTCTCTTGGATTGTCTTATGACTGGTTACCACCCCATATTTCTCACCTAAGATAGGTTGATTTTCCTCCCCCAAATTCTACCTAGAATAGGCTAGTTTGTTTCCTTTAATTCTTTCCAAGCATAGGTCAACCTAATACTATCTTTTTGTTGGGTTTTACACCATTTTAGTGAAGAAATCTTTATCCTAAATGATTTTAAAATCATGAATATATGTTTTGAGAACAAAAATTGTTCTAAAGTGAGTTTAAAACATATTGTTTTTAAAATCTTGGATTTTTTTTTAAATGAATGATTTGTTCTTATGTCAATGAAATTGAAATAGATGAAAGTTCATGATGAGATGACCTATTTTTATAAGTTTCAAAGCAAAAAGCTCAAGTAAAAGCTTGACGTTTTGTTTGAGAAAAATCTCTCTTTTTAAGTACTCATTTTAGTAGCATAAATAATAATGAGCGACTTGCTCACATTGTCACCACTCTTATGAAAACATTTTTTGCATTCTGAGAGCATCTTTTATTGATCCAGTTTACTTGCTTGATTAGAAAGAACTTGTAAAGGGCACATGATGTAGGCTATAGTTCTTATTTATGAGAAAAAAATGATTTATAAAACACAAAATGCATTTCAAGGTTTTAAAAACCTATAATCACTGTTAATTGATTAACTCATTTTCCTGTTTAATAATTTTTTTCTTTTTGTTGTTTTTTATTCATCCTTTTTATTGCTCTGGTGGGGTATCCTTATCTTGTTCTAATTGTCAATTTTACTTTTTATTTTGGACATTCCTCTTATCAGTGAAGTTTATTTGGCTTTATTTTTCGCTTAGGCTTTCTCATCAATTAATGAAATTTCACTTGCTTTTAGTATCGAGTGTAATCCTAGTTATGATTTTTATGAAAGAAAAATATTTAGACTAAAAAAAAATTAAAATGGATATAATTATTTTATAACATAAAAGAAATAACAAGGATGAAGTATTCTTATTTTAAGCGCAAATAGTTAAAAGAGATAAACTTTAACTTTGTTCATTGTAATGATTTAGACTTTACAAATAAATACATTTCACAAGTTCATGAACAACAAATCCACTACATATTATTTTGCAAACATCTAAACTATGGCTCCAAAAACATGATGTGAGAATGATTATTCATTTTTTAATTCATATATTTTTGTTTATAATTTCATCACTTGATTCTTCATTTGTTATGTTATAAAAAAATGTTAAAATATTGTTTTAAACAATGATCAAATTATTTCTAAGTCAAACGAAATTCAATTTTTTTTTAAATTCCACTAAAAAAAAGATTTTTCTGGAAAAAACAAAAATAAGTCGAGCCTATGAAATTTAATAAAAAGAACTTCCATCAAAAAAAGGTCAATTTTACAAAACTTCGAATTAAGATGGTGCCAAGAGTGACACCATCATCTCATCCCAATATTGCATGTCATTAATGAAATTAACTGAGTTGAGAAATTAGTTGAAAGAACTTATTAATGCTAGGTTCCCTTTAAAGCTTTGTATAGTGTCATTTTGTTTTAGATAAAAAGCCATTGGAAGCCTAAAGATGCATGCCAATTATCAAGCATTGGATAAGATTACAATAAGAACAAATATTTGGCGACTTAGATTCAAGACGCAATGGACAGATTGAGCAAACCATCCATCTGGTTCATGTGACATTGCAATTGAATCGTCATTTCGTTATTTTTAGAAAAACAAATTGCTTTAAGTTAATTTTTTTTTATGTTTTTAGATAGTTTGATGTGTTGATATCAAAAATAAATTTTAAAAAGTAAAAAATTATTTTGATATATTTCCAAATAAAAAAACACTTTGAAACACTATTTATTACACTCTCAAACAGACACTTCACAAAACTACATTACTACATTTGCAATCGGATTATTGGCAAATAAGAATTGTTAAGGAAGATGAACACAAAAACACAGTACAATGAAGTTTTAAGCTATGCTTTTGATTAATAAATGCAATTTATATCTGGTTTGGCCAGATCTAACTTGTTTGTTTTTATATTTTAAAAGTACTTTTAAAAAAATTAATTTTATTTCTATTTTTTTCTTTATTTAAATTAATATTTTTTAGTATTTTCATATTGTTTTGATATAATAATGTCAGAAATAATTTTAAAAAAATAAAAATTTATTATTTTAATATATTTTCATGTGAAAAAACATCACAACACCTATAGACCTATAGAAGACAACAATGATTATCGTGGTCATTTTTTGCAATGCGTTAACAGGTCTCTTTCACTTGCCACAAATTTCCTAGTGCATCTAAAAACACTTTTTCTATAATATACAACGAAATCCACGTATAGATGGAAGCATGGGAACCAACATGAAGTCTTTGAAAACTTGACTTCAAATTTCAGCTAAGAAATCCGTGATCAATTTTACCTATAATAATGAACTAAATTATACCATCTTTCCAACACACACACACAAAAAAAAAAAAAAGAGCAAATCTGTCACTTGGCAAGACATGTATCAGAAAGGTTCCCACCAATAACCATCACAGTCACGCTCACCTGTCAAGAACTATTGGCACCATGCATAGCATGAGAGGCGAAACTGTGAAAGATGTAAAGGCACCAAATTCTCTCAGCTAGTTCACCTATACATGAATCATAAGTCCAGTTACTAGCTAAAAGTTTCCTCTATGATCTATAAAACATTAACGTAGATTACAGTAATGGAAAAGGCCACAAGAATTCCAAGAAGACACAGCAAAAATGTTAAATGAAAACTCCTCTATGATATATAAAGACTAAACATGGATTACAGTTATGTAAAAGGCGGTAAGAATTCCAAGAAGACAAAGCTAAATGTTATATAATGATGAGTAAACTTAGAGTGTGTTTGGTATTGCGGTAGCTGTTATGGCTGTGGTTTAAAAAAAATTGTTTTAGAAAAAGTACTTTTAGTTAAGGTTGATTTGAAAAAATAGGTGTTTGGTTAAAACTATGGTTGGAATTGAGGTTAAAAAAAAGCAGTTTAACGTGTTCAGTTAAAAATGCTTTTGAAATTAAAGTTATAAAATAATTTTAAAAAATATATATTAATATTGATGATTTTAAATTTAAATATTGTAGAATTAATTACTCCTATTACATCATGAAATAAATAATACTTTATATAAAATATTTTTTATTATTTCATTAAATTATTTGTAATTTCATTACATACAAAATTTATCCAATAAAAACTACAGTTTTCATAATATTTTGAGCGTGTAATAAAATTAGATAAAATATTATCAGGTATAAAATTGATATTACAGTGCGAGTGAATTGAATTTAATTCACTGTATACTAATTTTTCAAGAAAAAAATATTATTCACATTACAATATAAATTAATTTAATTTACTTTAAACTAGTTTTTTTAAAAAAATATTAATAAAATTAAAAATGAGTGTGTGAACAGTGCAAGTGAATTGCACTGTTGGCATATTCTGTTCAGGCTAATTAAAATTAGCGTGAACAGTGTGCACGAAGCAGCCAAATGCTGCTTCTTCTTTTCCTCTCGAAAGTGAAAAAACGTGGAATTTATATACAGTAAAATACGTTTTGTTTTTACCAAACAAATTATGTCTGCGTTTTATTTAAAACGCAGGCGCAACCTCGTTACCAAACGGGGTCTACATCTCAGTCACATAGTGGTTAAGGTTAGCTAAAAGAATTCTTTTCTTTGCAGGAGAAAACAAATCCTTTACATAGACATCCATACACAACAAGAAAATATGAGACATCTATATTTATCCTTGTAGAGTGGGTATTTCTTGCAGCATTTGTTTGTAGAAAAGTTTTGTTAAGTAAGCCTCCTATACAAATCCATTTTCTATTCTTCCCCCCCATTTTACAAGACATGAAAATGGCAGTGCTAATGTTATGATGATCAATAATACTACCACGTAGTAATAGCATCAAAGATAGCATCCACTCTAAACACGGCAAACCCCTTGCATTATACAAGGTTGAGGGAGACAGCTCCATCTGAATTCTGAAAATCTTGTGATAATAGCAACTAGCAGGTTCTGGGATTAACATCATCGTTGCCCAACATGCATGTAAAATATAAGCACGAAAATTGATGCAATATCAGAAAAAGGACTTTTTTTCAATTAATTTATAAATGTGTTAATTTAGTTTCTTATATTATTTGGGAATCCAACTTATCATTTAGGATGTCTGTATTATTTAGAGGTCTACTAGTATTAGTACTGTCCAATATTTTTTATTCAGCAACAATTTTGATTGATCAGACTGTTTTAAGATTTTGCTTTGCCTAAAAAAGCCCACATATTTTGTGTCTCAGGTTGTTTTATGAGGAAAATGAGTTATGAGAATTATTTGTTCTTGTGGATTTCAAGAGCATGGGTTCAAGTATTTCATGTGGATTTTAGGTTGACTATCCTTTTTACTTTATTACTGTCTTCGTTCTACATTAAGAGTTCTACCAAGAGAACTATCTGTTATTATCACAAAATTTCATGCATTAGCATGAGAAACAGCTTGCACTCTGCATAAAACAACTCGTATATGTTCCATCTGAATTACAGATAGGTACTCTGATTTTTGACATAGAGATCCGACATGTTTTCTTCCTATGCTATCACACACCAATTACATTAAAGGTAAAAAAGCAAACAGCATACTGCAGCATTTATCATAAGATTCCCAGTTTCAGCATTGCAGGCAGAAGTTAAAATTTATGCAGGAGATCATGAAGTATGTGCACATGCTGGAAAGGGGTGAATATACTTACAATCTTTGTGCTGCTTCCTATCTTGAATACAGCTGCAACATCTGCATAGAAAAGAAATGTGAGGGCTAACAAAAAATCATGAAAAAATGTGTCAGAAGATTTTAATTCCGAATCACCGAAGACAGGCAACTGCAATCTCAAAACCTCTGTGCTGAAGAATCTCCTTTGAATTGAGTCTCTATTTCACTTAGATACAATCTCAACAAAGGTGACCTGCAACACCATTTACAGGATCATTAATTGCAAATGGACGAACATCAAGCACTCCATTTATTGAAGTTTGAAGCACCTTTTGTTAAAATCATGTGAGAGCCATCAAAATTAAAAAGTTCCATTGTAACGGTGTGATTATATCATTTCACACAAATCACAAATGCAATGAAACTTGTTCAACCATAACAAGTCTAAGAGAAAACTAAAATCAGATTAATTCCTTTATAAGTTACATTCCCAGAACATCCAAACAATGAAGAGAAAAGCAATAAGAATACCGTGATGGGATTGCAACTGCTGCAAGGACAGGGGACTGTTTCCACAATAGAGAAAGTTGATAGCCCTGCAGTCTGGCTAGATACTCAAGAATATCACTTTCCTGCTATAAACAGCTAAAACCCATCAAAATGTATAATATAAACATAGGAACAAAGGATGTAGAGCTATGCACTGGATACAGCACCAGTGAATTGCAAATAAATAAACAAACAGCACAGTAAGGAAACATAACAAAGTATACTTAGAGATGACATCGTTCATTCAGCCAAGGGCATCAAATTCTGCAACAGTTTCCAAAAGACCAAAAGAAGGATAAATAGATATGAGATGATTAATGCCACGTTCTTGCAACCTTGGAAGTTCGCTCCACTAGCTATCATGAACCTCTACATGAAATTTCTACCCCAGCAACAAATGCCTGGTGCAGCTCATTATTTTGCTCAAGGGGACACAAACAAAAAGATAGGTGCAGAACTTTGTCCCTCACAAGCTGAATGAAGCATCCAGGGCCAGTCATCCAATATGACTCTGCACAATGGGCATGGTTAGCTTCGAACTTTAGCCACCAAAGCAATATCCTCAACAAAGTCCATAAATAGTACAGACATTATTAGGTTCCAAGCTCAAAATGAACTCCACCCAGCTTGCCTCGAGACAGACAACCATGGCCACTTGAGCATTATGTCCAAAACCACTCCAAGTCCAAGGGTCTTCATCGAGGAAGGTAGGCAGCATAAAGATCCATCTTTTATGTATAAACAAACAGGACTAATGAAAAGCTGAGACTAATTGACACCACATTTAATGTGTTTGGTAAAGCGGTGCTATGCACTTCTCAATTGAAAATGCATCAAAATGATGGGTTTTTTTTTATTCAACATATAAAAACCATTGAAAAACACCTAAAAAACCATCAATTTGATGCTTTTTTCAGGCAAAACATTGTTTGAAAAGTAGGTTCAACCACAAAAACAAACGCTAAGAAAAAAAGTGATTCTTCTTTCATAAACAACTGTTAATAAGGATCACATACAGATGCTTGTTCATAGAGATACTACTCTTACACTAAAGGAATCATAATAGAATTTGAGCCCAATATTTCTGCATGCATCAACCTTGCCAAATTTCAAGTCAATCAAACATAGGTATGTTATCCCATCCATGTGACTTGTTTACTTCATAATCTCAATTAAAAAAAAAAATCTACTTTCTAAGATAAAGTGTCATGGTTGTAGATCAATTTGAAATTCTACACTAGCACAACAAAAAATGTTTATATGAATGACAATGATATAGGAAGTCATAAAACCATGCAGGCATAGAACCTGCACCTCATGTCAATGGATACCTCTTTATGAGTGTGTGTGTGTGTTTTACATATCTATACAATCCATTCAAATTCAAGTATATAGAGCACCTTTGAATCTGCTGCTCTCTCACTGGAATGGAAACCTTGAGCTCTTCCAGTAAGCAAGCTGCACACCTCATAATATAGGTTTGAGATAGTGGCGGAGAAATATGAAACTGATGTAGCACATTCAATTAGACAATTCCATTGGCTTGCAATGCGTCCGAGTAATAGGAGTTCCTGTCTCAAGGGAAAAGCAAAGGACTTCCTAAAAACCAAGGTCAATTTTCAGTAAATCAACTCAAATGCACTATCGAGATCACCAAAACCAAGTGATTCGGTAATTCATCAGCATCCATGCCAGGAAGCCAAGTACAATCTTAATTGCCCACAGCAAGATCACAATATGTCAATATTAATAACAGCAATGATATGCTTATGTAATCAAAACAAACGAGTAAACTGTTTCTCAGTCTACTGAATCAATGAGATACATGTAAGGCTAAGCTATTAAAACATATGCAGGAATGCACAAGCTAGTTTTCAGGGATGGATTCACAAATGCAAAATTTAACCCAGATTTGACCTTATTTTTGCACTAACCTGATCATTCCATTTCAATTCTCATTTACATCCTTCACTAATTTAACCTAGACCCCTCCCCATACTGAACCCCCCCAAAAAAAAACATGCGTATAAAAATGGGTTTAGTTTGCTGGGTTTTGAGCGAAATTCACAATCATTCACAACCATCATAAAATAGCATCAAAAGGTGTGCGTGAGAGACAGAAAGAAGGTCACATGTAGTTATTGCAAGAAACCCAGATGAGAAAATTTGACAGTGCATTCCAAAGCAAGCCAATGAATCAAGTAGCACAAGTGCAGTTGTGTTTGGTTAACATCACTGCTTGCAACCATTTATACGCTGAAATATACTACAATACATGCACAATGAATTTAGCATGCACATAAAGCTTGTAGATGGTTCCTAAATCAATGGAATTCTTAATATTTCAAATATTGAAAGCTCATGGATCAAATAACCATTACATTGTAAAATATGAACCAAACGAATGATTACTGGTCATAAAATCAAGCTATATGTATTAGACTACATCCTTCTATTTAATTTCAAAAATTATATTGACTTACAACTATTTCACTCAAACCATCATTCTTGCATTCTGCTGAAGTATTCAGCCGTTCAAACACTTGTAGCCACTGCATCTTAGGGGCAGAAAATATCATGCTGGCACCTGACACCAATCTAATGGTTCTCTTATCAAGAAAATACGAAACCATCTTTGATTTCCAATGATTCCACGTGAAAAAATCAACCAGCTGTTCTATTTCCCTGCACACAAAGCCAAAGTGTGTCTGTTTTTGACCTCAAAGTAAAAATTCTATAATCTAGCACCAACTACTTGCTCAATTGAACCAATCGACATGAGTGAAATAGTTGTAAAAAAATGTCAACAAACTTTATTTGCAAGAAACAATGAAGCTACATGGTTTTATGCATTTAATTGTCAGTCAATAAACAAAATGCACTTATTTCACAGTTAGGGAAATGAATTCGTTTTATACCCAACAGATGAAGGAGCTCCATCAAGTTTTAGTTCTTCCAGCATGCTACTATCAGATTCAGTCCCACTACTACACCTGATAGCATTAGAGAGGACATCTAAGCCTGTCTCCACTGTCGATATGCATGACACTGCAGACTGCCTCTTGAAGACTTCTTGAAGAGTCAACTTTGTCAAATCTTCATCGCTGAATTTTCCAAACTTCACAGTTTGACTAATTTCTTCTGATAAAACCATAGAATCCTTCACAAAACCCCTCCTTTCTAGAATCAAATCAAGCTGCGGATTCCAGGGCTTTAACTTGTGAAGATACACACTTAGACAATCATGCTCCGATTCCGAAACCCTCTCAAGCTCCATCTCAATTACAGCAGTTAAAAAAGCTTTGAGATGCGAATCCCTCAGTGGTAAAGTCTGGAACAAATGGGCCAACACAAAACTCCTTGCCCTACTCAGGGTATCGCATGATAGATTTGCAAGACCCTGCTTTTATCAGATATATTATTATTATTATTATTGCAATCACATCAAACTTTGTCACAGATAATAAAACTAACTCAAAATGAAGAAAGCCACAACCTGGGGAAAATAAGGGTTTGATTTCATTTGACAGAGAGCTGCATCAAGTTCCTTAATTGAGTCCTGGTAAACATCTGAGCTACTCATATGCTTAAGTACCTAAGACGTCATAGGAGTAGTAATTACCGGGAACATTTATAATAATGCTCTGTCTGCCCTTCAATGAAGCAACGAACTAATGCTTACATACCCGAGTATTGATTTAAAGAACCAAAAAAAAACTATGGGGCTTACATTTTGGAAGAAGGAACCCCAGTGGATGGCTTTTTTTATGTTTTGAGCGTCCCAGTGGGCTAAAAGAGCAGAGGATTGATACCCAGATGCTAAAATCATTATATCTACAAACCCTTTTAGAAGTTTCACCATTTCCTCTAATGATATGTATGGGTAATTCCACCCCATTCCCTTATTCTTCTTTCTCGTTGCGCTACCGAAGAGCACGAGCAGCAGCACAGCGCGGGGAGGGAGTCACAAGTTACAACCGAGAGAGAGGAGAGAGGTGAGAATGTTTTCTCAATTTTTTTGTTTCTTGCAATTCTCAATTTAGTTATAGAGTGTAGAATACCAATTTTTGTCTCTTTTTTTCTTAAATGTACCATTTTTAATTAAGACTTTCCACTCCATTAACGAAAGCTAATTGATAGGGAGAAATTACTCCTCGCATAAATACTGTTCTGTTGATGTTGTTATTATTATTATTAAATTTATTTTTTAATTTTAAATTTATTAAAAATTAAGTTTTATAATTTATTTTGATTTATTTTTTATTTGTAAGTTGTTTTAATTTTATAATTTAGATGATGAATTTTATGATTTAACCTAATTAAATTAATTTTTTTTTAAATGAAATAATTTTTTAGAAATTTCATGTGGAAGGTTGGGTCACATTCTGACATTGTTAATAACGTTTTATTCAGGTAAGAAAATAAGAATTATCATCAAGTTAATACGTGGTCACCCACTCAATAATTAATTATCAAGTTAATAGTTCTAAATTTTGACTTATAAAATAAGGCATTTGCCATGAATTTAAGTATCTTCATTTCCAAATCAAAATCATACTCTTGCTTTCTCTCTTTGTATTTTTATAATGTTTAAATTTTATTTTCATTAATATATTTTTTATATCTTTCATTTCCTTTACTTTACTTAGTTAACTTTTATCTTGTTTATTTATATTTTTCTCTTTCTTTATGTGTAGCTAAGTTTTATTATGTCAAGGTGAAAAAGTTACACTAATAGTATAAAAATAAGTATAGTGTGAACTTAATATAGACTTTAATATTTGATGCTAACATGTTTTGTATTTGTTATCTAGTTCACTTTTAATAATTTGCATGTTAAATGGTTAATTAAGATTTATTTTATATAACACTTCGTACAACAAATACTTGACACTTTATAGCCCATACTATATGGTATAACCAACACCTAAACTATGAAAGAAACTTGATTTATTGTTAACATAAATTATGATCATGAATGCCTCATAACATTTATAAGTATTAATATTATTTGAATAAGATAATTAATGTAATCATGTTAATCATTTATAATATGATTGAAACTTCTTTTGTGCGTGGTTTCCAGTTGGAAAGTTAGTCTATACTATACTTGTTTGAAATACCATTAGTGGATCCTCTAACCTTGACATTTGTTTTTATCATTGTTTAATCCTCAAATTGATCTTCTATCTCAAAGTTCTCATCAATTTCTTCTTCTTCCTCCTCCTTTTTATTACTATTACTACTACTACTACTACTACTACTATTATTATCATTTTTTAAAATTTTTATAGATGATTTTTTTTATTTTTGATGATTCATTTGATAATTATTTGACTAACTTAGAGAAAGTTTTGAGCAAGTGTGAAGAAAAGAATTTTATACTAAATTGAAAAAAATGTCATTTTATGGTAAGAAATGACATTGTACCTGGTCACATTGTTTCATCGAAATGAATTGAGGTTGACAAATCTAAAATCGAGTTAATTATTAACTTGCCAACACTAAAATCTATTCAAGATGTTAGATCATTCTTAGAACATACTGGTTTTTATAAAAGTTTTATAAAAAATTTTAGTGTAATATCTAAATCACTGTGTATTTTTAACAAAGGAAAAAGTTTTTGAATTGACTAAACAATGTGAAAAGGCATTTTTTAAACTTGAAAACTTGTTTACTTCTACTCCAATCATTTAACTTCTTGATTGATTATTACCTTTTGAAAAAATATGTGATATTAGTGATTATGTTGTTAGTACCGTTTTAGGACAAAGAAAAGATAAGAAACCCTATATGATTTACTATGCAAGTAAAACTTTAAATAGTGCTCAAATGAATTACAGTACTGGTACGACGAAAAGATTAATGTCTTCTCCTAGGTGCAGGAGTGTCGAAGTAATAAATAACCCGATAAGACCAAGGTCGAACCATAGGGAGGTTAATTTTACAAATTATAAACAATTATAAACAACAACAATAACAACAACAACAACAACAATAATAAAGAAAAAGAAGGAGAAGAAGAAGGAAAAGATAAGAACTTTGAGATGGAATATTACTGTAAGGATTAAACAATGATAATAATAAATGTCAAGGTTAGAGGATCCACTAATGGTATGTTAAACAAGTATAGTATAAACTCTTATTATTCAATTAGAAACCACACACAAAGAAGATTCTAATTATATTATAGATTGTTAACATGATTACATTAGTCATCTTGTTTGATTAATGCTAATACTTATAAATCTCGTCAAGTATTCATGATTATAACTTATGTTAACAACAAATCAAGTTCCTTTCATAGCCTAGGTGTCAATTATATCATACAATATAAGCTATGAAAGTGTCAAACATTTGTTATACCAAATGTTATACAACATAAATCAAGATTAGTCATTTAACAAGCAAAGTATTAAAAAGTAAACAATATAACAAATATAAAACATGTTAGTATCAAACATTAAAGTTCATATTAAGTTTATATTATACTTATTCTTGCACCATTAGTGTAATTTTTTTACCTTGACATAATAAACTTAACTACACATAATAAAAGAAAGAAAAATAAATAAATAAATAAAATAACAACATAAATAAGATAAAAGTTAACTAAGTAAATAAAAAAATAAAAAGCATAAACTTGATATTAATGAAAGCAAAACATAAACATTACATAAAATACAAAGAGAAAAAGCAAGAACATGATCTTGATCTGGAAACCAAGATGCCTAAATGCATGGCAAATGCCTTCTTTTATAGGCCAAAATTAGGAACTATTGATTTGATGACTAATTGATGAGTGGGTGACCAACTCTTGACTTGGTGACAATCCTTATCTTCTCTTATCTGCTCAAAACGTCATTGATAACATCAAAATTAGAACCACTTGAAAACATAAACATTGTAGGAAATTATCTCAGCTTTCTTGTGTAAAACATTCAAGTCATTTGGATTTCCATAACTCCATATATAGGCCAAACATTGAACAATGCTCGGGCTGGAAGACAGATTCAGACTTCTTTGTTGTTGCTTCAATTTTGACTTGAAAATGGCCTTTTTAGATCTTAGGCTCCATATAAAAGTTGTAGGCCTATTTATTACCTTTCCATCCATATAAAGTAAATCTAAATCTAAGATCTACAGCTCCAGATATGATAGAATTACCAAATAATGTTTTGGTTTAGACTACATCAACATCTCTTTTCTAAGTTTGGCCATCTCTTTGTCCTTTCAATTTCAGTTCTTAAATTCATCAATCAATCATTTCATTTATATGATAGGCCTGCATTTAAAATAAATATTTGTCATAAATTAAATATATCTTATATTATTAGATATGTTATTATAAAACATGCTTTAGTTAAGGAGTTATTGACACTTCAAGTGCAAAATGATGATATAAAATCTTGATAAAAATACACTTTTAAGTACTAATCAACTACCTCTAAAAAGAAATTACTTGTAGTAGTATTTGCTTGTAACAAGTTCAGATTTTATCTTGTTGGCTTACCTGTTGTTGTTTTTAGTGATCATACATCTTTAAAATATTTTCTTTCAAAAAAAGATTCTAAGGCTAGATTGATACAATGGATTTTGTTACTTCAAGAATTTAATATCACAATCAAAGATAAGAAAAGTACTGAAAATGTTGATCATTTTTAGTGATCATGCAGTTTGTTATAGATCATTTGTCAAGATTGACAACATATTTGAGATCTAACATCACACCAATTAATGACTACTTTTCTGATAAATCTTTACTTTATGTCTCTACAATGCCTTTGTTTGCTAATATTGTTTGTTTTCTTATTTCAGGACATTTGTCAGCTTATTAGAGTATCTAAGATAAAAGAAAGTTCTCGAATGAAGTGAAGAACTTTTATTGGGATGACCCTTATTTATTCAAATATTATCCTGATCAAATATTTTAAAGATGCATTCCTAACAATGAGGTAAGTAGTGTCATTAAATTTTATCATTCTAAGGCATATGAGGGTTATTTCTTATCAAGAAAGACAACTGCAAAAATCTTACAAAGTGGATATTAGTCATAGTAGATTATGTTTCAAAATGGATAGAGGCAATTCCAAGTGGAAACAATGATCACAAAAAAGTGATAAAGTTTTTGAAAGAAAATATTTTGAG
Source organism: Populus ilicifolia (assembly GCA_015708895.1). Taxonomy (NCBI): domain Eukaryota; kingdom Viridiplantae; phylum Streptophyta; class Magnoliopsida; order Malpighiales; family Salicaceae; genus Populus; species Populus ilicifolia. The sequence continues at coordinate 326,873 of SRLM01003145.1, forward strand.
TTGATTTAGAATCCCTTAAGCTATGATAAGTGATGGTGAAACACATTTCTACAAGTTATTTGAGTCTTTAATGAAAAAATATAAAATCACACACAAAGTTACCACCACTTATCACCCTTAAATAAGTGGACAGGTAGAACTTGCTAATAGGGAGATCAAATAGATTTTGAAAAAAATAGTGAACCCTAATAGAAAAGACTGGTCTTTAAGACTTAATGATACACTTTGGGCTTATCGAAGTGCTTATAAAACATTATTAGGTATTTCGTCCAGACAAGAGCATGAGGGCTATCCACCGCATCCACTAGCAGCACTGCTCAGTATTTTAGACATATCTCGAGTTGTAGTGCTCTAAATGATCTAAAATTTAGTGGGTGGAAGGAAAAGACAATTTCCAACAACTTTCATGGAACACTTTGCCAAATTCAGATTGAATTAATGTTAATTCAGCTAGCCAAAAAGCTTAAGTGATGTTATTCACTAAGTTCACTAATCAATAGTTAGCCACTACATTAATTATCAATTACCAAATGAATAATTTCAAATTTTAGCCTATAAAAAAAGGCACTTTCCATTCATTTAGGCATCTTGTTTTTTATATCAAGATCATATTCTTGCTCTTTCTCTTTAAATTTTTGTAATGCTTAAGTTTTGCTTTCATTAATCTCTTATTTATGTTTTTCATTTCATTTACTATACTTAGTTAACTTATATCATGTTTATGTTCTTATATTGTTTATTTAAGTTTTTCTCCTTCATAATGTCTAGTTAAGTTAATTATGTCAAGGTGAAAAGGTTTCACTAATGGTGTTAGGATAAGTATAATATAAACTCAACATGGACATCAATGTTTATATCCTAAACAACTTGCTATTAACATGTCTTATCATTTTTATCTTATTAATTCTTAATGTCTTATTTATTAAATGATTAATTTAGATTTGTGTTGTATAACACTTGATACATCAAATACTCGATTCTTCTTAGTCTTCGGCCGACATCGTTATTATGAGAGGAACTTGATTTGTTGTCAACATAAGTTAACATCATGAATACTTGATAAAATTTATAAGTATGGTGTTATGTAAATAAGATAATTAATATAATCATGTTGATAATTAATAAAGAGTTTATACCTTACCTAACTATAATATTATTAGTGTATCCTCTAACCTTGACATTTTTTTTTATCATTATATAATCTTCACATTAATCTTATATCTCATAGTTCTCTATAACTTATCTTCACCACCACCACCATCATCATCATTGTTATTGTTGTTCTTATTATTATTATTATTATTATTATATAGTTAACTTTTCTATGATTCGACCTCGGTCTTACCGGGTTATTTATTACTTTGACACTTCTACACTTGGAATAAGACATTAACTCTTTGATCGTGTCAAATTTTTGGCACCGTTGCCAGGGAGTTAAATTCTTATATAAATTATAATATTTATTTTATTTTCACTTTTTATTTTTTTGTATCTAACTTTTTTTTTCCTCTTTTATTTCCTTCCTCTTATTTTCTTCCTACATGTGTATGAGAGTTTGGTCACGTACATTAAGTGATAGACTTTTTAGGGTATCCTCATCATTTACAGAAAAAATGGTCGAAGAAGATAATCAATCACTTCATAATGTGAATAACCGAGTTAGAACACTTAGCGACCACATGTATCCTACAAGAACCAGTACACCCTCATGCATAATTTTCCCTCATGATGCATCTCACTTTAATTTTAAGCCAGACATTAATCAACTTTTACCTTCTTTTCATGGCTTAGATATAGAAAATTCATACTTGCATTTAAGAGAATTTGAAGAAATCTATAATACTTATAATGACTTAAATTGTAGCATAAACACCATTAAATTAAAGCTTTTTCCTTTTTTCATTAAAAGATAAAGGTAAAACATGGCTACAAAATCTTAGGTCAAGATCCATTCATACTTGGGATAAAATGCAACAATAATTTTTAAAGAACTTTTTTCTATCTCACAAAACAAACTCTTTCAAAAGACAAATCACCACTCTCACTTAAAAACTAGGAGAAATATTTTACCAATATTGGGATAGGTATCGGGACTTGCTTAATAGTTTCCCTCATCACGGTTTTGAAACATGGAGATTGGTTTCATATTTTTATGAAGGGTAAACACCTAAAGATAGACAAATTATGGAATTGATGTATAATGCAACTTTTAAAAATAAAGACCCTGATGAAGCAATAGAGTACCTAAACTTGCTAGCTGAAAATGCTCAAAATTAGGACACTACAAGTACTTATGAGGCACTAGATAAAGCTCAACCTTATACATCTAGTGGAGGTATGTACAACCTTAGAAAGAGTGGTAACAATAATGCACAAACTTCACAGCCACCGTTTCAAGCAAACCATAATTTTCAAAATTCTCATAGATATACACCTCCCTATACTCCACCTCGTAAAAGAAATCTTGAGGAAACATTGCATGTATTTATTGAAAAGTAGGAGACAATTAACACTTAAAATGCTCAAACCATGGCAGATCTAAAAGATGTTCTTATAAAATTCACATCTACTCTCAGTTTTCAAGAGAAAGGTAAGTTTCCATCTCAACTACAACAAAATCTTAAGGGGCAATACAATGCAAATGCAAGTAGTTCCGCAAACCATCGTATGAATAAAGTTAAATCAATCATCACTTTTTCACAGTGGTAAGATTATTAAAATACCTACTTTTAAACTTTGTAAGAAAAATGATGAGTTAGTTTTTGAAGGTAGATAAGAGGTTAAAGCTGAGCATTGCAAAGAAAAAACTGATTTCCTGCTAGCATTTTTATTTTCTCATGTCATGACCAAACAAATAGAAGTCAATCACAACTCTGAAATCTTTGAAACTTTTAAACAGGTAAGGATCAATATACCTTTGTTAAATGCTATTAAACAGGTACATTCTTATGCTAAATTTTTGAAAGATTTATGTACCGTTAGGAGGAAACTGAATGTGAAAAAGAAAGCTTTTTTAGTCGAACAAGTGCCATTCTTTAGAACAATAATGCTTTAAAATATAAAGATCTTGGTTGTCTTATAATTTTATGTTTTATTGGAGAACATAAAATTAAAAGAGCTTTACTTGATCTCAAAGCTAGTGTGAATTTACTTCCATATTCAGTCTTTCACAATCTCAATCTAAGTAAGTTAAAACTAATTTCTGTAACTCTGTTACTTGCTAATATATTTGTAAAAGTGCCTAGAGAAATAGTTAAAGATGTGTTAGTACAAGTTGATAAATTCATTTATCCTGTGGATTTTATTGTCTTGAATACACAAACTATTAAAGCATGTAATTTAATTCATATTATTTTAGAACGTCCATTTCTTGCAACTTCTAACGCAATGATTAATTGTAGGAATGGACTGATGAAGTTATCATTTGGAAATATGAAATTGTAGATAAATATTTTCAATATTTGCAAGCAACTTGGAGATAATAATGATTTATAGGACGTGAACTTTATTAAAAAATTAGTTCATGATCAATTTGAAACTATTTCCAGTGAAATTGAGTTTAATGAATTTGAGAATTTGCAAATGGTTTGTTTTCAGGAACAATCAAAGGCAAGTAATTAGAGACCAAAAATTAAAGAGTTGTCACCACGATCAATTGAGTCTATACCTTTATATATTCAAGCACCAAAATCTGATTTGAAGTTATTACCATTCAATCTCAAATACTTATTTTTGGAAAAAAATGAAACTTTTTCGGTAATAATTTCTTCCAAACTTAATGCACATCAAGCTTTAAAAATACACAAAAATGCATTAGGATAGACTATAATTGACATAAAAGGAACTAGTCTTTTGATTTACAAATATAAGATTTATTGAAAGGAAAATGCTAAACTCTTTAGAGAAATGCAACGAAGGTTTAATCCTAATATGAAAGAAGTAGTGAGGAATAACGTCATTAAGCTTTTAGATAATGAAATCATTTATCCTATATCTGATAACAAATGGGTAAGTCCTACCCAAGTTATACCCAAGAATTCTGGAGTTACTATGATAACAAATGAGAAAAATGAGTTAATTCTAACTAGGACTGTTACTGGTCGGTGTATGTGCATTGACTATAGGAAACTTAATTCAATGACTAGAAAAGATAATTTTCCCTTACCTTTCATGGATCAAATCCTAGAAAGAGTTGTAAGTCATGAATTTTATTATTCCTAGATGGCTATTCAGGTTATAATCAAATTGAAATTACATTGGAAGATCAAGAGAAGACTACTTTCACATGTCCATTTGGTATTTTTGCATATCGAAGGATGTTTTTTGGATTATGTAATGCATCAGCCACATTTTAAAGATGCATGCTTAACATATTTAGTGATATGGTTGAACGTTTTCTTGAAATTTTTATGGATGATTTTTCTATTTTTGGCAATTCTTTTGATGATTGTTTGACTAACTTAGAAAGGTTTTGAACAGGTGTGAAGAAAAGAATCTTGTGCTGAATTGGGAAAAAATATCATTTTATGGTAACAAACAGCAGTATACTTGGTCACATTGTTTCATCAAAAGAAATTAAGATTGACAAATCTAAAATTGAATTAATTGTCAACTTGCCAACACCCAAATCTGTTAAAGATGTTAGATTATTCTTAGGACATGCTGGTTTTTATAGAAGGTTCATCAAAGATTTTAATGTTATATCTAAAATATTATGTAACATTCTAACAAAGAAAAATATTTTTAAACAAATTGAATAATATGAAAAAGCCTTTATTAAACTTAAAAACTTGCTTATTTCTACTCTTATCATTCAACCTCCTAATTGGTCATTACCTTTTAAAATAATGTGCGACGCTAGTGATTATATCATGGGTGTTGTTTTAGACACAGAAAAGATAAGAAATCTTATGTGATTTACTATGCAAATAAAACTTTAAATAGTGCTCAAATAAATTACATCACCACTGAAAAAGAATTATTTGCAGTAATATTTGCATGCGAGAAATTTAGGTTTTATCTTGTCAGCTCACCTGTTATTGTTTTTAGTGATCATGCAACTTTGAAATATCTTATTTTAAAAAAGGATTCTAAGACTAGACTAGTACGATGAATTTTATTACTTTAAGAATTTGATATCACAATCAAAGACAAGGAATGCATTAAAAATATTGTCGCGGATCATTAGTTAAGATTGACAACAGATTCGAGATCCAACATCACACCAATCAATGACTGCTTTTCTGATGTTTTCTGTCTCTACAATACCTTGGTTTACTAATATTGTTAAATTTTCTTGTTTCAGGACATTTGCCAGCTTATTGAAGTACCCAAGATAAAAGAAAGTTCTTGAACGAAGTGAAGAACTTTTATTGGGATGACCCTTATTTATTTAAATATTGTCCTAATCAAATATTTCGAAGATGTATTCCTAACAATGAGGTAAATAGTGTCATTAAATTTTGTTATTCTGAGGTATATGATAAAGTTTTTGAAAGAAAATATTTTAAGTTATTTGGAATTCTTTGAGCCATGATAAGTGATGGTGGAACACATTTCTGTAACAAATCATTTGAGTCTTTAATGAAAAAAATATGAAATGACACATAAAGTTGTCACCCCTTATCACCACTAGACAAGTGGACAAGTAGAACTTGCTAATAGAGAGATCAAACAGATCTTGGAGAAAATAGTGAACCATAATAGAAAAGTCTGGTCTTTAAGACTTAATGATGCACCTTAGGCTTATTGAATTGGTTATAAAACATCATTAGCCATGTCACCTTATAGACTATTCTATGGAAAACCTTGTCACTTATCTATGGAACTTGAACATAAAACTTATTGGTCTATTAAAGCTTTCAATTCAAATCTTGATGATGCTAGTCAGTTACGAAAATTACAAATAAATGAGCTTAAGGAAATAAAAAATGATGCAAATGAAAATTCAAGAATTTATAAAGCAAGAATCAAAGAGTTTCATGACAAGAAAATACTAAGAAAAACAATCCATGTTGGTCAAAAGGAGTTGCTTATAATTCTCGACTTCATTTATTTCCTGAAAAACTAAGATCACGATGGAGCGGTCCTTTTATTGTGAAACATGTGTATCCATATGGGGCCTGTGATATTAAGAATCCAAAAAATAGTAATGTTTTCAAGGTAAATAAACATCGTTTGAAAGTTTACTTTGACAATTTTTCAATTGAAAATGACTCTATTGAATTGAGTGATCCTTCATATAAATATTGTTATTTTTTCTCACATTGATTTTGTGTTTTCTTTTGGTGTGACCTTTGTTTTGCTAGTTTTTTTTCCACCTCGGTCAAATGGTGGATAATTATACTCCGTGATTTAAGTCGATTCTTTTAGTTTCCTATAATAACTGATATTTGTGTATATATTTGTTAAATTATTTGCTTTTTCTCCCTTCTTCACATCTCTTCTCATTTGAAAATGGACACCACTCTTGAAAAATTGAAAAAGTATTTTCCTGCTCTGTCTTAGAATGGTTAATCTAAATTTGTGTTGTATAACACTTGGTACATCAAATACTTGATTCTTCTTAGTCTTTGGCCGACATCATTATTATGAGAGGAACTTGATTTGTTGTCAACATAAGTTAACATCATGAAAACTTGATAGAATTTATAAGTATGGTGTTATGTAAATAAGATGATTAATATGATCATGTTGATAATTAATAAAGAGTTTATACCTTACTTATCTCTAATACTATTAATATATCCTTTAACCTTGACATTTATTTTTATCATTATATAATCTTCACATTAATCTTACATCTCATAGTCCTTTATAACTTATCTTCACCACCACCACCATCATCATTGTTATTGTTATTGTTGTTGTTGTTCTTATTATTATTATTATTTATAATTTATATAGTTAACTTTCCTGTAGTTCGACCCTAATCTTGTTGGGTTATTTATTACTTTAACACTTCTAAACTTGGGATAAGACGTCAACTCTTTGATCATGTCAATACGGTATACATGAAGAGAAAATGGCAACATCTAATGTCAATCCTTATAAGTGACTACTATTTTCTAAATAATCCTCTTAACATTCTTGTTAGCAGCTTCTATCGCACCATTTATCTCTAGCCTATATGGAGAGGTATTGGAATGCTTGATTTTTCATTTAACGCAGAGTTCTATTATCATCTTGTTATTGGAGTTTTGGGCATTATTAATCTTTTCTAGTGGACCACATCAATAGATCAAATATCTTTCTATAAATTTCTTCACCAGTTTTTACCTCCACGTTAACCAAACATCTCAATAAAGTTCTGTTAGATGATTTTTTATACAAAATCTTCCTATCAAGATAGAAATCCTTTACCAACCTCCTTAAAGTCTTCTTATCAATATTGGATACCCTTATAGGATATGTCTGGTTTTGGATGACATTCTTGATATCATAGTACTAAAGGTTTCCATCTATTTCTCTTTCAACTAAGGAACAATAAGTTGAGTTACTTTTGATATCAAAATGTATCAGTTATATCTTGTACCCAAAGTCCATTCTGGCCATGGAAGTTAACGTGGCCAAGGCATCAACATAAATGGTTTCCTTTCCTTCCTAAATGGGTGAACTCCATTTGCTCAAATTCTTCGACTAATTTAGACAAGTATTTCTGGTCAAGCCTTAACTTCTCTTCCTTGGCTTGTCATTCTCCTTTTACTTAGTAAATAATCAACATTAAGTCTCTATAAACATCTATTTCTTTTTATGTCCAGCTCCAATATAGCCTCTAAAACTGAGAATGCAAGCTTCACACTCAACTATATTGTTAGTGCACCCAAGCTACAACATAACTAATGTTTCTTATCAAGAGAGATTAGCATTGCCCCCACTCCATTATCATAGCACCATCAAAGTACATAAACCACCAATATGATTTCCCTTCCTCAATTGAAAGCATATCTTCATCAGGAAAATCAAATTTTAACAGCTCATAATCTTCCATGGCATGATCAATTAGGTGATCAACGATGACATTCATGGTTTTTCTTGACACATATACTATGTCATACTCCGCTAGTATAACTTGTCATTTTGCAACCTGGCTTGATAAATAGGGGTAAGTTTAACAGGTACTGCTTGGTTTTCTTGAAAGCTTCTTCACACTCTTATTCCAAATTTTGAGATTCTTCTTCCTTAACAATTGAAGATGGGGTTATAAGTCGTGGTTAATTGGGATATAAACAGAGCAATATAATTCATTTTTCGTAATAATTTTGTTACATCCTCCTCAGTCTTGGGAGTTGGCATAGATTGAATAGTCTTTACTTTTTCAAGATCCATTTCTATCCCTTTATCACTCACCACGAATCCCAACGACTTTCCAAGATTTCATCCTGAATGAACACCTTGCATGGTAAAGCCTCAACTTGTACTTCCTTAGTCTTTCAAATAATTCCTTCAATATTTGGACATGATTCTCTCCCTCTCTAGATTTAGCAATCATGTTATCCACATATACTTTAATCTCTTTTTGCATCATGTCATGAAATAAAACCACCATAGCCCTTTGGTAGATGGCTATAACATTCTTTAACCCAAATGGCATGACTTTGTAGCAAAAGGTTCCCTATTGTGTTATAAAGGTTGTCTTCTCCTTATCCTATTGTGCCATTTTTATCTAATTGTAGCCCAAAAATTCATCCATAAAGGAATAAATGGATTGACCAATACGTCTATGTATGGTAGAGGAAAATTATCCTTAAAGCTAACCTAGTTTAAGTCTTTAAAGTCCAAACATTTATTTTATCTTTCTTTTTAGGCATGACAACTATGTTAGATGACACGACAAAAAGATTGATGTCTTCTCCCAAGTGTAGGAGTGTCGAAGTAATAAATAACTCGGCAAGACCGGGGTCGAACCACAGAGAGGTTAATTGTACAAATTATAAACAACGATTATAAACAACAATAATAGTAACAATAACAACAACAATAATAATAATAGTTATAATAATACTAATAATACTAATAGTAATAGTAGTAGTATTAGTAGTAGTAGTAGTAGTACTACTACTACTAATAATAATAACAATAATAAAGAAGAAGAAGAAAAAAAATTGATGAGAACTTTGAGATGGAAAGTTAAAGTAACGATTAAACAATGGTAACAAACAATGGCAAGGTTAGAAGATTCATTAATGGTATGTCAAACAAGTATAATATAAACTCTTATTGTTCAATTGGAATCCACACACAAAGGAGGTTCCAATCATATTATAGATTGTTAACATGATTACATTAGTCATCTTATTCAATTAATGCTAATACTTGTAAATTTCATCAAGCATTTATGATTATAACTTATGTTAACAACAAATCAAGTTTCTTTCATAGCTCAGGTGTCGGTTATACCATACAGTATGAGCTATAAAAGTGTCAAGCATTTGTTGTACCAAGTGTTATATAACATAAATCAAGATTAGTCATTTAACAAGCAAAGTATTAAAGAGTGAACAAGATAACAAATATAAAACATGTTAGTATTAAACATTAAAGTCCATATTAAGTTTATACTATACTTATTCTTACACCATTAGTGTAACCTTTTCACCTAGACATAATAAATTTAGTTAGACATAATGAAAGAAAGAAAAATAAATAAACAAAATAAGAACATAAATAAGATGAAAGTTAACTACGTAACTGAAAGGAAATGAAAGGCATAAACTTGATATTAATAAAAGCAAAGCATAAACATTGCAAAAAATACAAAGAGAGAAAACAAGAGCATGATCTTGATCTGGAAACCAAGATGCCTATATGCATGGCAAATGCCTCCTTTTATAGGCCAAAACTGGGAACTATTAATTTGATGACTAATTGATGAGTAGGTGACCAACTCTTGACTTGGTGACAATCTTTATCTTTTCTTGTCTGCCCAAAACATCATTGATAATATCAAAATTGGAGCCACTTAAAAACATGAAAGTTGTAGAAAATTGTCTCAGATTTCTTGTTGAAATATTGAGCTCATTTCGACTTCTAGAACTCCAAATATGGCCAAAATACTGAATAGTGCTCGGGCTGAAGGATAAATTCGGGCTTCTTTGTTGTTGCAACAATTTGGACTTGATAATGGCCTTTTTAGATCTTGGGCTCCATATAAAAGTTGTAGGCCCATGTCTTACCTTTCCATCCATATAAAGTAAACCTAAATCTGAGATCTATAGCTCTAGATATGATCTAATTACCGAACAGTGTTCCGGTTTGGATTGCACTGACATCTCTTTTCTAAGTTTGGCCATCTTTTTATCCTTTCAATTCAGTTCTTAAATTCATCAATCAATCCTTTCATTTATGTGATAGGCCTACATTTAAAATGAACATTTACCATAAATTAAAGGTATTTTATATTATTAGATATATTATTATAAAACATGCTTTAGTTAAGGAATTATTGATACTTCAAGTGCAAAATAATGATATAAAACCTTGATAAAAATACACTTTTAAGTATCAATCATTGGACACCTATTATAAATGCTTGACTATTTTTTTGAAAATTAGCATTCCACTGCTTTTCAATTTATGCCTTTATTTGAATTGGTCCTTCTGAACCTTTGTTTAACTATTTACATCCTTCTACTAGTTATACCTTACAAACCAAGCATATCTTTGTAGGACTAGGCAAAAACATCTACATAATCATTGAGTAGTGCAATCAAACCTTCTCTTTCTTTAGAGGTAATCAAAGTCCCTATTTTCAACTCTCTCTATATTTCTTCATTGCCCACATCTATGGTTTCAAGTTCTTCTTTAACAGGTTTTCAAGCTTGTTCATGCTGCTTTATTAATTTTATGAATTCTCTAATGTTATTTTCCTCCCATTCTTCCTCCTCCTCTAAGTTTGGCCATTCATTCTCAATATAAAATGCAAGTGTTGTTTGTGAAAAATTTGCTTTCAGGGTTCTTAAAAGCAGAAAGTGATGTGTAAATGTGTAATAAAACATTTTGAAAATGCATGATCTCATTAAAAGGAGAAAAGGTTGGCTTAAAACATTTGCTTGAGCAAATCGATAAGGTGCACAACATCATTCCAAACTTCTTCAAGCTCTTTTTGGTATTAAGCTTCTGGGTATTACCTTTCTTCATTTTCCATCATTTTTCGTAGTCAAGTGTTGTGGATTCTAGAAGGGGGACCTATATTTTAAATTCTATAAATGTGTGCATAGATGTATAAGAAAATGCATGATATAATACGTGATTATGATAAGAATGCTTTGTATATTAGGTATAGATGTAGCCTTCTTGTGAATGAATAATAGCCATCACCTTATAAATATGCTTTGTATATTGGGTATAGATGTAGCCTTCTTGTGAACGAATAATAGCCACCACCTTATAAATATAGGTTCTCTTGTCACATTGCTTTGCTAGGAGTACTACCTTTCAAGTCGTTTGCTTGAATAATATTCACCAAGAGACAAATTTTGTATAAGAAGTTGGGTCAACGCCCTTTTTATCAATGCTTGATAAGTTTATTAAATTTATAAATAAAAAGGAAATACAAAATATATTAATCCATTTCCTTCATAAAATCTCTAGCCAAAGGTAAAAAGGCAAAGTTGTGGTTCTCAATCTTTTATAAAAAGATATCGATTTCAGCTAAGCTTTAGCGATAGCGAATGATGTCCCTTCCCACATTTCATGCATTGATTCTAATAATTTAAGCATGTGTAGCAGCTTCGTCCATTTGCTTATCTATCTTGGTCATCTTTTTCTATAAGCAATATATTGGTTTTATTCAAAGCAACGTCACTGGCGTTAATTTGATCCTTATGTTTTTTCATTTCTGCTAGCTTCTCGTCCAAATACTTCACCTTTTCATGTTCCTTATCAAGTTTTATCTCATTCTTCTTAAACATTAACTCTATTTCAACAGCCTCAAAACCTTTCCTTTTACTTCTTCTTTTGCAATCCCCGTCGAACAGTTTTCCAACTCCATATATTTTTTGTTCAAATCCTTATACTTCCCAATCCTATTAGTTCAAACTGAGCTTGTGCCAATTTTTCTTAGTAATATTATGCGCTTCCTTAGAAATCATTAAAGTCAATCTCCATTGCTTCAAGTTTAGAGCAACTTTGCATCCAATTCAAACTCATCCCTCCCAGCTCTTTCTCACTTTCTTCCCTACCAATCTTCTCCTCACCCAACTTTAACTCAAGCTTTGTTATTCTTGCATCTCTAGATTGTATTTGCTCATTTAGAAATGTTCTCCTTTTATCTTTTTCCAATATCATTTCTTCTAACATTGCCTTGTCTTTCTAGCTTTTACTCAACTCTATCCGAAGTTGTTCCACTTGTCTTCCCAGTTCCTCTTTATTATTAACACTTTTCCTCTTAATAGGCTCTTCTATAGTTTGGGGAGATTTAACTACTACACAAGGCATGGCTGAAGCAGCTAAGTTTCTCCATCCTGTATATCCTTCACTTGCTCTTGGATCCTTTAAACCTTTTATCTCAACCAAAATCAAATGCTTTCAATCTTATTTGATGATCCCTAAAACTTCTTATGTATTAAGATCTTTGAATAGACCACAAAATTGAGCAATTCCCAAAGTCCTTGAAATAAATTGCATGCCCCCAAGTTGCCTTACCATGAAGGTAGGAGCATAACTCACATAACCTATAATCCCTACCAATGGCACCCAATGTCTTTATCCATAACTCATCAAGATTTTCATTGTTGTTACCTATAGGGCTCTCCACTTGAAATCACTATTAGGCAAACTTTCTAATTTGTCAACCCAAACTTGATTGTCTAGATCTCCCCATTCTTTTTCTTCTACTACTTTCAAGGGTCTTTGGGTGAACCATAAAAAATTATTAAAGACAAGTTTTTTTTTTATTTTGATATGGCTAACCATTCAAATATACAACAACTGCGTGCAACGTCTCATTGCTCCTTTTACGGTCCTCCTATAATGGTTAAGTGTCAAGATGGTTTTAGCTAAAATAGCAGCCACTTGATTGATTTGTGTATTCTCATACTCTACATAAGCAATAGCAACCTCCAAACTCACTACACTCGTCTGGCTTGGGAACAACACGAGGCCAAAAATGCCCATGGCAAACAATCTCTTTTTTTTTTATCTTGACTTCTTTTCTAGTTCAATTTCTAGCATCCTTTATTTCAAACTGGTACCATTCTTTTCCAAAAACTTTTCCAAGTTGGCAATTCTGAGCAGTTTTGACAATTCAAGTATGATCTTATCAGATCTCAAAGGAAAATAAATCCTATATAGATTGTTTGAAAACTTAGTCAAGATCCCATATTCCTTCATAGTGGAACATAAGTCTATGGTTAAAAAGAAAGACATCAGTAGTCTGGATCCCAAAAATGAACTAAAGCTCACACAGTTAGGCTTAATACTTCTACCCTTGCAATCTCCACTACACGTTTGTATTTCCTAAAAATGCATCCTTTTCCACATTCTAAAAATGGTTAACTTGTTCACCTCATTCATAATGCAATTCAGGTTCTTGAATGGTCACAGCTTCTTAGCATCGCTTCTAAGGCAGTCTCCTTCAGTCAATTGTGACAATTCAGAATTTTTCCCATATTATATGATGGAAAATTTAGCAATCATGGCCATTTCATTCACAAATCCTGCAATTCAAGATGTCTTAGGGTTAGACTTGTTTTGATGCAAATGATATTATGGAGCATACAACCTAAGGATAGGTTTTAGTTCCTTTACGTGAGACATAGGGTACATTTACTACTCGGTCTTTAAAAAATGGTCTCTTGCTATCCTAATGATCGCCCTCGTAAAGGCAATATAGTGGTTCAGTAGAAAGTGGGATGACACATGTACCAATCATTATTAGTTTAAATACTCAGCAAAGAGTTGGGGTTTATACAAACTTCAACCTTAGCTTAAGTCATAAGGCAAGCTGCTAGTTCCCCACTTAACTTAAAGTTAAACGTGTGTGCCTTTAAAAAGATAATAATAATAAAGTGATGCATGACTATACCATGTATGACAGAATGTAAAGATGCATGCTAAAGCTTTTAAACAAAGTATCATTCATTGTAAAAAAATAACAACACATAGTATAATAAAAAATAATTACAAAGCTTAGTCCAAGGATCCCTAGCGAAGTCGTCATGCTGTCGCACATCCCCTACGTGGAGAGCAACGTTGCAGAGATCCTCGATTGATTTCGGGGTCTTTTGTTTTGATTTGTGGATAAAGGAGTCGCCACTTAATATTTTGGTCATTAGGAACCCTAACTAGTCTTTCAGAGAATCTAAGATAAAGGACTGGTAACGTAAAAGGAAAATATTAATACTTCTAGTACACCCTACCTAAGATAAGCTGTTTGATGTTTGGTTTGCTTTATAATTTTTATGGTGTTGGTGTTTTCTAATCCCATTAGTTTTTCTAGATTTGATTCAAACTAAATTTATTAAGATAGAAATCTAATGAGATTTCATGTGCCTTAAAAGCTCATTTTTCCTTTAGCATTTCAAGATTTTGTGACTCGTGAATCGTAAATAGAAGGGATAAAAATTTAGAAATGTAAGGCACTTTAAAAGCCTATTTTTGTCTTAGTGTTTTATACTTCACAGCTTATAAAATGTGAAGTAAAAATAAAATTGAAACGTCCTCAATTATAATGAAGGCTTCTTTCAAGGATGTATGATGACTTATTATCCCTAGAAAAATATTTTTGATATTTACCACTTGGAGTTTCTTTATCCAAGTATTAACAGTGAATAATAACAAGTTATTCCTATTAAATATTTTGGATATTCATCCCTTTGGGATTTCTTTATCCAAACATTAACTGTGAATAATACATGAATTCATTCAAAAATAAAATGTTTATTTTTTTGGAATATCGGTCAATATCCTTTGGAGTTTTATGTTGTAAAATCCAAAAAATATAAGAAAATAATATTTGTTGTGTTTAAGAAATTCATGTAAAAACACATTTTCAAAACTTCCAATATTCTTTTGTATAAAAAAAAGTGTTTAAAACATGTTAGGATATTAGTCATATGCATCACAAATGAAACATTTTTTTAGTAAAAAAGAATGAAAAACATGAGAGTTAGTTGGTAAAAAAACCATAATTCCAAAATTTGTAAAAAAAAACTCAAAAACATTGATTTATATAAAAATAAATTTTTCAAAGTTAAATTTTACTCACGTAAGATTCAATTGGTCCACTTAAACCCAAATCCTATAAAAAAATCCTCATGCACTAGAGGATTAAGATTCAGAGACCAAAATCATAATAGAAACCATAACCCACCAATTTCTTTTTTCAATCTTTTAATACCACTACACTTGTTTCATGCATAAAGAAAAGACTTGAGCAACACCCTTATATTAAACAATTAAAAACTAACAACACAAACCAAAGTCCATCTCTCTCTTATTTTCAAAAGAAAATAATAGATATGAAAATGTGAACCAAAAGTCTGCCAAAAGACTACCTTAACTATAAAGGTATTCTTCTTATGTCTTTTACTTTCTCCATAAAACATTCTCTTATGTTATTTGCTTTCTTCTTTGGCCAAAACTTTGTTTAGAAGCAAAACTTCTCTTATGCAACAATATAAGATCGAGAGGTACCAGACAAAGGGGACTAGAACTGGTGAAGGCCTTTAAGCCTCACAGTCTCTTACGAAAAAAAAAAGGTAGCAGAAAATGTATAGACAAACTATCTAAACTCAATATGTATTAAAAAAAATGACCAAGCGTACAACTTGTTGCCAAAACAAAAGAAAATGTACATCCTAGACAAAAGCAGAAATAGGTTTCTTGAATGAACAATCAACAGACACCAGCTTTGAAATATTGCAAGGAAGGAGAAACTAAAACTTTTACTACAAATCCTGCTTGTTCTAAATACTAAAAATGATGTGCCAGCCGATGGGCAAAGCTTCTACATTCTTGCCTTTGGTGACCATAAAAAGACTCCTTCTCTTTCCTTTCTCCTCTCTTTATTTTGTTCTTCTTTGTCTCTCCTATTTTTCTTCCCTTTTCTATTTTTGTTTTCTTTTTCTTCCGTCTTTCACTTTTCTTATTCTCTACTCTATATCCTTTTTTCTTTCTTTCACATTCCAATGAAGGGTTTTTTAGTATCAAAGAAAAGCCTCCTTTCTTTCTCTTTGTTTTTCCTCTATCTCTTTTCTTTCCTTCTCTTTCACTTTAGTTTTCTTTTTTTTCTTTGTTTTTTCTGCTCATATTCTACCTCTCTCTTATTCTTTCCTCTTATTTAGGTTTCTTTTCCCCTGCTCTTCCTTTCTTTTTTTTTTCTTTTTTTTTCCTTTCATTTAGGTCAGAAACCGACGCTTTTATATAGCCTATACATAGTTTATTTAGGAAACATATAATGCATTAATTCTAGGATGTAAATCCCTACTGATTTGTAGTAAAAAAATACAAAAAGAAAATTGAAATATTATGATTCTGATTTTGTGATCATATATGATTTCTTTCTAGTTATTTAGAGGATGGTGTAGCTCCTTTCTTTTCTTCCATAAGGCCAACTGCTCCCTTTGAAATGAGGCAATAAAAACATGGTCTATAGCTTTTCATTCAAGCGAGAGAAACATGGAAACCAAAGAAGAAATTTCAGATAAAAAGGAAAGAAAGAACACAACTAGCTATGTAGGTAAAAACATGTTTTCTTCAATGTCTTCCTTTGATTGAATTCCTTTTTTTTTTTATCTTCAATCAACTTCTTTATTTTAGCACCTTTTCCATTTAGTCTTTGGTAAAAAAAAAAGGGGGGGGCTTTAAATTGACCTGCAATTGGTCTTCAATTTATAAGCATTTTGCGATTGTGTCCCTCCAAACTTGGGTAAAAATCCTTCTCACTACAGGAATCCCTGCTTTTACACTAGATATCCAAACAGGAATATCTTGCACTTTTGATATCAAAATCAAGCAATTTAAGAGCCCAGATTTATCTACACGTCCAAGACTACAACTTTGATGAAGGAGACGAAGTGAGATAAAATCGTTTTAGAGAACAGAATCTAGTAGTAATCTAGTTGATCAAAAGAGGGTCTCCTAATCTAATTCAGAAACTAACAAATGCCAAGAATCCTAATATAACTGAGAGTGTGATCTAAGAACAAATCAACAAAATTTATGAAGGAAAGAGAGTTTTTTTTAGTGTCAAACTCAGGTCAAGATCCTTCCCGTAGCAGAATTCTCTACCTCCATGTTAGATATTCAAACAGGAATACCTTGAGCTTTTGATATCAAAATCAAGTGATTCAAAGCATAAATTTATCTATTCATTTAAGACTATAACTTTGATGAAGGAGTCGAAGTGAGATAAAATCATTTTAGAGAATAAATAGAATATGGTAGTAATCTCGTTGGTCAAAAAGAATCTCTAGGTTTAATTCAGAAAATGACAATGTCGAGAATCCTGATATGATTGAGAGTATGATCTAAGAACAAATAAAAAAAATTATAATAGAAATAGAGTTTTTAGTGCAAAACTCGGGTTAGGATCCTTCTTACGGTAGAATTTTCTACCTTTACGTTAGATATTCAAACAAGAATATCTTGAGTTTCTGATATTGAAATCAAGTGATTCAAGAGCCTGAATTTATCTACACGTCTAAGATTACAACTTTGATGAAAGAGTTGAAGTAAGATAAAAAAAAAATTTAGAGAACAAAATTTGACAGTAATCTAGTTGGTCAAAAAGGTTTTTGATAATCTGCCTTAAGAACAATGATCCCTAGGACCTAATAAAGTATAGGTCAATTTTTTAACATGTCATGAATAATAGAATATAGCTAGAATGGTCAGATATCGTACAAAACCAAGTTAGAATCAAAGCCTAAATTGGAACAAAAAATTACGACAGCAGCAAAATCTTTTTTTTTAGTGCAAATTCTGAGGGATTGATCGAACCTTAAAGACCAAATAAAAAAGAAACAAATTTAGCATTATAAAGACTTCTGGTTAATCTAAGAAAACATGACGATTTTGGTAGCAAAGGGGAAGGATAAAAAGAGTAGAAAACAGCTCAAACAAGGTTTTGAAAGAAAAAAAATATTTCTCTACTTTTGTCAATTTTCTAGCAAATATGAGCTATACTCCTACACTAAGTTCAAAAGAGGTATACACCATCTCTAGCATGTGGGGTCCAAAATTGAGTAACAACACATATCAGCTATGAAAATTACAAATAAATGAGTTTGAGGAAACAAAAAATTATGCATATGAAAATTTAAAATTTTATAAAGTAAAAATCAAAAATTTTCATGACAAGAAAATAATTAGAAAAAAATTCAATGTTGGTAAAAAAGTCTTGATATATAATTCTCGACTCTATTTATTTCCTGAAAAACTAAGATCAAGATGGAGCGGTTCTTTTATTATGAAACACGTGTATCCATATGAGGCCTATAATATCGATAATCCAAAGAATGGTAATGTTTTCAAGGTAAATGGACATTGTTTGAAAGTTTACTTTGATAATTTTTCAGTTCAAAATGACTCTATTAAATTAGGTAATCCTGTATATAAATATTAATTCTTTTTCACACATTGTTTTTATGTTTCTATTTAGTGTGACTTTTATTTTGTTAGTCTCTTTCATCCCGGTCAAATGGTAGATAATGTTACTCTGTGACTTTTAAATTAGTTCTTTTAATTTTCCACAATAACTGATATATATATATATATATATTTGTGCAATTCTTTGCTCTTTCTCCCTTCTTTGAATTTCTCTAATTCTCATTTGAAAATGGACACCACTCCTGAAAAATTAAAAAAGTATTTTCCCGCTTTACCTCATAATGCAATTAAAAAAATTTACCATGCTAGATGTGCAAGATTAAGGTTATTAAAGAACCATGAAATTCTTGAAGATATTTGCTGGCTAATTGATGCAAAGATCCGATTATCATGTGAGTATTCCAATTTATACATGTCTGGAATAGGTAAATGCACTTTTGCAAAGAAACGTCGTACAAAACAACTAAAAGTCTGTCATAAAGGTGTCAGGTGGACTTGTAATCCAACATGTTGTTTTTAGAATGATATCTGTAAACCGTGAAGATAAAATACAATTCATTAAAGATGACCTGAGTAAAGGGTCTTTAGATAATCTTCTATAGACTCTTAAGACGCATCCTAATGGAGATGTACATCGTGCAATCCATGATTTATGAGCGCAATTCCATAAAGAACATGCTCAACATAGTCTTGGGAATCTAACTATAAAAGACCATGTTTGCTAGTTTTTAAGAAAACTTGATGAGAACCTATTCTCAACCTATAAAGGGCATTTAAGCCGTTTTTTAACGTAAAAAAAAGGGAAGATGTGAGCTACAATCACAACTACAATTTATGCTTTATTTTTAAAATGTTTTGTCTTTTGGTTTTATTAATAGCATAATATTTGTGTTTTGTTATTTCTTATATTTATTTAAGTGTGTTTCAGGTGATGTTTTCTATACTCTATTTTTCTACCTTATGACATTGAGGATAATGTCTCGTTCTAGTTAGGGAAAAATGATAGTAGTTGATAAAAAAAAACTAACTAACTACTTTTATTTTTAATAAAACCATTTGACAAAATTATTGTTACTAGGATGGCAGAGTAAAAGAGTTCTTTTGTTAAAGTGATTATTGAGATGCATCTTATTAAACATTCTTAACAAAGTCTATCGGAATACTTCTTGAAATATTTAGGTTTATAAATTCTCGCATTATTATTACTTGATTTTACTCTTATACTCATTTAACAAGTATTCTTAAACCTTCATTTTCACACATACACTTTAACATATGATTGTGGGTTGAACATTGTATTATTACATTAATTATATTCTTTTATTAAAGGTAGCAACTAAGAGAAAGGGATAATATATAATTTACAAAAAAAAATAATTGATAATATTGAAGATAGTAAAAATATAGATAAATTTGGTTTCGTAGTCTCCCTAACCTAAGCCATTAAACGCGAAGGGGTGTTTGAACACCTAATACCCTATAATCAACTAACTTAAGAGCTATTGACCTAGTATTTGTTATATGGATTAAGGAGAAAAACTTAAGAAAATCAAACATTGCACTATCTATATATTAGTATCTACAACCTGAGTTACTAAGCTCGAAGGGGTGTTTTAATACCTAATGCCTTAAGACCAACTGGTTTGAGAGTCATTAGCCTAAAGCTCGTTACATAGGTTAAAGATGCATTATGTTTTAAGTTACATGTATATATATTTAAAAAAAAAGATAATAATTTAAATTTAAGGAAATTAACCTTAAACATTATACCAAAATTTTATTTTCTTCCAAGTAAAGCCCCATAACTATGTGTTAATATATTGAGCAAAAAAGGAAGGCTTATTAATATCTTTTTTAAGAAGGATAAAGTAACATATAAATTTAATGAGATTTGGTTTATTTATATAGATTAATGAAAGTTAAATGATGATTACCTTGTTTTATGGTACTTACAAATTGTTTTTTTATTTTAACGTTTTGATTACTAGGTGATTGTGCATTAAAAGTACCATTAAATCTCTTATTTTACATATGTATTTATTATTTTTATTTGAATTTTTATAATAATTGATGTGCTTTTTAGTAATGAAGTTTCTTTTAATGTTTTGCTAGGTTTTTAGAACTTAAACAAATTATGTCAGAAAATTTAATGTTGGAATTCGGAACAAAGAATTGAAGAGAAATTTAGTTGAAGTTTGAAGCAAATCTTGGTTCAAATAAGTGCTCTAAATTTTCCCAAAAAAATCAATTATATTCCAACCTTAGAAAAGATTATCATATGATTTATTTCAAGCTCAAACTTGTCTTATATAATATGCAAACTTCAACCATTAAACACTCAAGGTTTTAATGTCAATCTTAGTCTAAATAATAGGTACATTTGTATCCTCATATGATGCTTAAATTCAGCCCTAAATTAGCCTTTAAATCAGCCCAAACACAATCCATGATCTTACATATCCACACAACAAATAACAATTGATTTATTCTAGGTAATCCATTGATCTAAGAGAGCAAGCACATGAATGAAAAACTGGAGGGGACATTATTATATTATTTTGGGTCAAAAATAAGAAAGAGATAGCTCATAAAGGAGGAAGTAAAACTTGCACTAAAGTGGTTTTCAAGCTGGGTTGATTTGATTTTTCATAATATTTTTTGGTGCTTTGCCTATAACCTTTGACTCAAGTATCCAAATGAGCTATTCTTTAAT
The DNA here is from genome assembly GCA_015708895.1 of Populus ilicifolia. Taxonomy (NCBI): domain Eukaryota; kingdom Viridiplantae; phylum Streptophyta; class Magnoliopsida; order Malpighiales; family Salicaceae; genus Populus; species Populus ilicifolia. The sequence goes on from SRLM01003145.1 coordinate 348,138, forward strand.
GATCTAGAAAGGTGATAAAATTTTCTATAAATGTCTCTAATAGACATCTCCAAGAAAGGCTGCTAGGAGAGTTTAAATTGCTGTCCAAAGTTAGCATCATATTTGTGTCCAATTTTTTACTGAAATTGTGTTGTGTTGTGTTCTTCTTTGTAGATTTTAGTATGTAAAACTTATTATTTTAGTTTACTTCAAGTTATTTTATGTTTATTAAAGTGTTCTTATGTATAACAATGGTTGGCTAATCTTTTTTTTAGATTGAAATCAAGGATGATAGTGGTTGAGGTGAGTTCTTTAAGATATAAATGAATCTTAATGTTTATCTTCTCATTTTCTTTATGAATGTTTTATTATTGCAAAGAAATTTTAGAAATCATTTAGGTAATGTTATAATCTTAATTTTTATGCATAAACTTTAGTTTTGATATAGAAATTGCTTGATTTAATGTCTTACTTAATATGAAAGTACTTGTTCATTTTTAAGCAATAATCAATCTTCATCTTTTTTAAACTTCATTGTAATATCTTCTGATCTAATATCACCATCGTTGATATTAGGTTGAGTTATCTTATATATCTTGAAAGAATCATCAAAACATCACCATTAAAACTGATTTGGACTAAGGCTTACTTTTTCTTATCATTTAAAATGTATTTACATGTTTGCATATTTGAAACAAATCCATTAATTATTTTCAATCAATTTATTGTTACTTTAATTTCTCTTGAGTTTTTTTTGTTAACTAGGTTATCTTCTGATCTGACCGAGTTGATTGCTACATCGCACACTCATGCACTTGTGAGTTAAAAAAAGCCGATCATAAAACGTGGTCAAACAATTTTGGCACAATTGCTAAGGAGCTAGCAAGAAAAGGTAATAAATTTAGATTTGATTATTGAAAAAAAAATCATATAAAAAAATCAATTGGTTGGTTTTACCGCCTAAAAAAATTAAAAATAAATAAATCAAATGGCTAGTTTTACGGCCTAAAAAAATTGATCTCAACTTTTCAGATATTGTACATTGGAATGGACTAGTAATTGTTGGATTTTGGTTGGTTCAACCATTTTTCTTTTGATGTTTATTCTAATTAGTTTATAATATTTATTGTTTATATTATAAGGCTGGTTTTACCGCCTCTTGTTTATTTTATTTTATCTTGTTGTATTGTTGTGATTATTTTTTTAAGTACTTAGCTGATATTACCACCTCTTGTTTATTTTATTTTTTGTTGTATTATTGTGATTATTTTTCTTATATTTATTATTTGAAGTGCTTGGCTGGTATTACCGCCTTTTTATTCATGCTTATTATAATTATCTTTTAATATGTATTATTGTTAATATTGCTTATTAGTTAGAGTGGAATTTTCTAATTTTTAATATTTTTATTTTTGAGCTATTACTTTATCTTTTACGTTTCATTTACTTTTATTTGCAATCTTCTTTTTCTTTTTTCTTTCTTGTAATATTCATATAGTTGTTATATTATTTTTTTCATCATGGCTAGTGTTGAAGATGAGAGGGTGAAGGGAGTGTTCAATGTAATGGACCTCCACAATTCAATGATTAATCTAATTTTCAAACTCTTAGAGAGTATCTTCACCCAACTAGACAAAATACACCTTCGTATATTATCTTGCCTCTTAACCAACAAGCTTTCAATTAAAACCAGGCATGATCCAACTTTTTTGCACATAGTATTATATCAATTATGAAAATCCATACATATATTAAGGACTTTGAAGAGGTATATAATACTTTTATTGATAGAACATGCACCAAGAAAACTATTCGGCTTAAATTGTTTCCATTCTCTCTAAAGGATAAAGCCAAGCTTTGGCTAAACTCCCTGCGTCCTAAGTCTATAGGTACATAGAGGAAAATGCAAGCTGAATTTTTGAAAAAAATACTTCCCCACTCATAGGACGACAACTTTACAATGTCAAATGATGAATTTTTCTTATAGTCCAAATAAGTCATTTCACCAAGTTTAGGAAAGGTTCAAAGACTTGTAAAATGTATGCCCCCACTATGGTTTTGAGAAGTGGAGGTTAGTGAGTTTCTATACGACTCTCTTACCGCAAATTTTAAAAAGCTAGTGTCAACCGTGTGTAATGGTGAGTTTTATGACAAAGATCCAAGTGAAGCCTTCAATTTTTTTAGTCAATTGGCTGAAAACACAAAGCAATGGGAGACCTCTCTCCCACTTCATGTGGAGTCTAGAAACACCATTTAATGCTAGAGGTTAGTGAGTTTTAATTGAAAGAGACTAATAACCTTAATGCTAGATTAGCTTCATTAACTAGGAAAGTAGAGTCTCTTGAGCTTAAAAAAGTGCATGTCATGAGTGAACAATAAGAGAAGAGTTGTGTTGTGTGTGAGAGCGAAGGGCATAAGACAACTGAGTGTCCTACCATTCCAGCCTTTAAGAAACTACTATATGGCCAAACTTCTTATTCATGTTAGAAAGCCTTTTTTAAACCAAGTAGGCAATCCCTACTCTAATACCTCTAATCCTGAATGGAGGAACCACCTAAATTTTGGATGGAGAAATAAGGGCTTTTCAATACCTCAAACATTTCAACCTCCACCCCAACCATTTCATACTCCCACACATAACATGTATCAACCACCTTATAAGAGATCTCTAGAGGATACTCTTTAACAATTCATGCAAACACAAAGAGGAATTAACAACTAGGCTTAAATTTCAAAACCAGACCAATATGACCTTAGATGACATTCAAAGTCAACTAACCAAGTTGACTCAATCATTAAGCATTCAAGAGAAGGGAAAAATCCCAACTCAACCAATGCCAAATCCTAGAGGTCAAGTACATATAAGTGAATCCTTACCTAATGAACCTTCAAACCATGAACAAGTCCAAGCCATCACCACCTTTAGAAGTGGAAAAATTGTTGATAAAGGTATAGGTTTTGGGATTTCTAAAGGTATTGTGGAGGAGAAATCTAGGGAAAGTGACAAGGGAATCAAAACACAAGTGATAAATGAGAGTATAAGTGAAAAGAAAGGTGAGATAAATGAGTGAGAAAGGAGATGATTTAAGAAAAATTAAAGTTAAAGTGAGTGATTTAGATTTGTTCTTAGAGCATCATTTTCATAAAGGTTAGGAAACCTAAACATGATCTTATGAACTCGAAAATCTATGAATTGTTCAAATAAATGAAATTCAATATTCCACTCCTTAATGCAATTAAACAAGTCTCATCTTATGCAAAGTTTCTTAAGAATTTATGCATAGTCAAAAAGAGATTGAATGTGAAAGAAGGAACCTTTCTAACTAAACATGCTAGTGTCATCATCCAATTTAAGACCCCTTCCAAATACAAAGATCTTGGTTGTCGTAGCATTTCATGCATTATTAGAAGTCATAAGATAGATCAAGTTTTGTTGGATTTAGAAGCAAGTGTGAATTTAATACCCTACACTATTTATGAATAATTAGGTTTAGGAGAAATCAAGCCTACTCGAATCACCCTTCAATTAGTTGATAGGTCAATAAAGATTCGCAAGGGTATTGTTGAGGATGTGTTGGTCCAAGTAGATAAATTCTACTTTTCTGTTGATTTTGTAGTATTAGACACTGCACCTATTTAAGGATCTAATGCTCTCATCCCAGTCATCTTAGGTAGACTTTTCCTAGCTACATCCAATGCTCTAATTAACTGTAGGAATGAGGTGATGAAATTGTCTTTTAGGAATATGACTATAGAGATGAACATATTCAATGTTTCCAAACAAATTAGTGAACATGAGGACATTAGAGAGTTATATTTGATCTAAACAGTTTATCAATAACATTTTGAGAGAGAGTGGATAAAGAATCCATTTGAGAGAACTTTAATTCATGATGAAAGATTTTATTTTTTGGAATGTGATGATGAATAAGTAAGAGAGCTTAAGACTTATCTAGATCCAATGTTTATTATGTCAATTGGTCAATGGACCCCGTTGTTTGAGCTTTTGGTTTTAGCCTAAGTAAAAGTTGAGGCATCTCTTGTCCAACCTTATCAAGTAGAAAGTAAGCCTTTATCAAGTGATCTTAAGTATGCATTTCTAGGGGAAGATGAATAATATCTTATTGTGATCTCATCAAAACTTGGCATAGAGTAGGAACAAAAACTTTTGAGAGTGGTGAGAAAACACATAAAAGCAATTAGGTGGACAATTACTGACTTGAAAGGAATTAGCCCTCTTTTATAAACACATAGAATCTATCTTGAAGAAGAGGCTAAATTTGTAAGGCAAATGCAAAGACGATTGAACCCAAACATGAAGGAAGTAATGAGAGGTGAAGTGTTTAAGCTACTTGATACAGGTATCATTTACCCCATTGCAAACTCAAAATGGGTTAGTTCAACCCAAGTTGTTCCTAAAAAATCTGGAGTCACGGTAGTGAAAAATGAAAATAATGAGCTAGTGTCAACAGGAATCCAACTTGGACGGCATATGTGCATGGATTATCATAAGTTGAACATGGTGACTATAAAAGACCATTTTCCACTTCCATTTTTAGACTAGGTGCTTGAAAGAGTAGCTGGAAGAGCTTTTTGTTGTCTTTATGATGGATACTTAGGTTACAACCAAATTGAGAGTTCCTTAGAAGACCAAGAAAAAACCACTTTCACTTGTCCTTTTAGTACTTATGCTTATAGAAGAATGCCCTTGACTTATGTAATGCACCAGTCACTTTTCAAAGATGTATGATGAGTATCTTTAGTGATAGTGGAAATTTTTTTGAAAATTTTCATGGATGATTTTTCAGTTTATGGGGATTCTTATGAGTTGTATTTAATGCATTTAGAAAAAGTTCTTGAAAGGTGTGAAGAGTGCAATCTTGTACTCAATTAGGAGAAGTGTCATTTTATAATGACACATGACATTGTTTTAGGTCATATTATCTCTTCAAAAGGGATAGAGATAAATAAATCAAAAGTTGAAATTATTCAAAAATTACCTACCCCTAGGACTGTGAAAGATATGAGATCTTTTTTAGGACACACTGGTTTTTACCAAAGTTTCATTCATTCTTTTAGTACAATTGTCAAACCATTGTGTAAGTTGTTGTCACAAGATGTCCAATTTGATTAGACATCAAAATGTCAAGAAGCTTTTGAAAAGCTTAAAAGGTTATTGACAACTGCACCAATCATGCAAGCTCCTGACTAGTCTTTACCATTGAGCTAATGTGTAATGTTAATGTTTTTGCGGTAGGGCTGTTATAGGGCAAAGAAAAGATAAGAAGCCTCATGTCATTTATTATGTTAGCAAGACTTTACATGATGCTCAATTGAATTACACTACAATTGAAAAAGAACTCTTAGCTATGATCTTTGCATTATACAAGTTTAGGTCTTATTTGGTTGGATCTCTTATTATTGTTTTCATTGATCATACAACATTAAAATACTTGCTTATAAAATAAGATGCCATATCACGTTTGATTTGATGAATCCTCCTACTTCAAGAGTTTAACCTTGAAATTCGAGATAAAAAGGGAGTAGTGTAGTAGCTGATCATTTGTCTCATCTTTCAAGTGATAAGATCATAATTAATGAATCTCCAATAAATGAAATCTTTGTTGATGAAAATTTATTTTGTGCAGGTACTATATTGGTTCTCCATGGTATGTTGACATAGCAAATTACTAGCCACAAATCAAATTCTTTCTCATTGGTCTAAACTTGAAAAAAAAAATCTTGCATAATGTGCGTACTTTGTTTTGGTATGACCCTTACCTATTTAAATACTCTCCTTACCAAATTGTTACACAGTGAATCCCTGATCATGAAATTTTAAATGTCATTAATTTTTGTCATGCATTAACTTGTGGTGGGCATTTCTCTTTCAAGAAGACCATTGTCAAGATCTTACAGTATGGTTTTTATTGGCTTACTATGTTTAAAGATGTTCATGCCTTCTATATTGCATGTGACCAGTGCCAACGACTAGGTAACCTTACTAGGTGTAACATTATGCCCCTTAACTCCATTCTTGTTTTGCAAAAATATTTGATTGTTAGGGGATTGATTTCATAGGACCTTTTCCAAGTTCATGTGGTTACCAATTCATCCTTGTAGCTATTGATTATGTGTCTGAATAGGTGGAGGCCATTGCATCTTGAACTAATGACTATCGTGTTGTGGTCAAATTCTTAAAAGAAAATATTTTCTCTCGTTTTGGCATACCCCGGGTTATGATTAGTGATAGAGGAAAGCATTTTTGTAACAAACCTGTTGGGATGTTGATGAGAAAATATGGTGTAATTCACAAGATCAGTACCCCCTATCACCCACAAACTAGTGGTCAAGCTAAGTTGGCAAATAGAGAGATTAAGAACATTTTAGAGAAAACAATCGACCCAAACCATAAAGATTGGTCTTTATGACTAGTTGATGCTTTGTGGGCATATCGTACTACTTATAAGACCTTTTTAGGAATGTCTTCTTATAGACTAGTTTATGGAAAGCCTTGTCATCTTCCTGTTGAGATTGAGCATTGTGCATATTAGGCTATCCTACAATTCAATGACAACAAAAACGAGGTTGGTAAAAATAAAAAGCTTCAATTGGATGAATTAGAGGAGCTGAGAAATGATGCATTTGAAAATGCAAAGATTTCAAAACATAAGATAAAAACTTTGCATTATAAATAAATTTTTAGAAAATCCTTTCATATTGGTCAAAAGGTTCTCTTGTATAATTCATTATTACATCTCTTTCCTAGAAAGTTGAGGACAAAATGGATTGGTCCATTTGTAATTAAATCCATCTCTAAGCATGATGCATTTGAGGTAGAAAATCCTAAGAATGAAAATGTTTTCAAAGTAAATGGTCATCGATTCAAACCTTATCTTGAAAACTTTGTTGAAGTTGAGACATTGGATCTTGAAGATCTAATACGATTGTAGTATCTAATGAGTTTTTTTCTTTCCTTTTCTTTTATTTTTCCAACTCTTATATTTACTTATTCATACATTAGGGACAATGCATTATTCTAATTTGGGGGGTGCGAGGTTTTTTATTTGCAAAAAAACAAAATGGTTTGATGTTTTCTTTTAGTTGTGATATGCAAGTAAAAATAAAAGAATCAAACAAGAAGTCAACTCATGTCCAATACAATCGAACATTCATCCTCAAAACAAAAAAGTAATAATTTTCTAATCTTTATTCCTTTCTCTCTATTTTTTTTACATTGAAGACAATGTTAAACTTAATTTTAGATATTTAATTATGTTGAATGCTTGAGATAGCCATGCTTGTTTGAAGATTTTTTTTTTTTTGCATTTGTAGGTGAGTAAAACTTGTTTAGGATCAACATTATATTTTTAGATTCATTATTGTGTTGAACATTGCCTAATTTAATTTAGGATATATAATATCTTATAAAGCAAGATATAACATACTTTTGGTTCTCTTTAAAATTATTAAAGTACATCTTTTCTTGTAAAAGTTGTGTGAGTTGTGTGATTATGCATAAAAGATAAGTGCGATGTTTTACTTATGATCATCTCTTTTGATCTAGTCCTAAATAAGATTTAAGTAAATAGAGTAATAATTATTAGATAATTAAATAAATAAATATGTACAAAGTTCTATCTATTTCAATATATTAAGTTGCTCAGTAACTAGAGATATTCATCACAAATATTTATTTTTACGTCAAGTGATAGCTTTAAATATGAGTATACAAAAGCACTTTAAGTTTGTGACTTTGTGAGTAACCAGGTGCATTCATTATAAATGTTTGTATTCACATCAAAAGAAAAGTGACCACTTAAAGACAAAGAATAAATAATATCTTTAAAAAAAAGAAAAAAAATAGAGATATTTCTCTAGTTTGCTACCTTGTTTGTAGTAGTGAGAAGGGAAGATTACAAGTTGAGTTTTCACGTGAATCAATTATGTTGGTTGCATGATAAATACAATTGAATTTGAAATTGTGTATAGATATTTGATTTAGAGAATCTGAGAGTCTTTATTTTTCTTTATTTGCTATTGTGTATACACTAAATTGAAGATATAAATGTTTGCATAATAGGTCCTTTAAGTGTGATGAGTTGAGCCTAATTATGGTTATTATTATTCTTTTTATTTTAAAGGTTTTATATTTTGTTTTGCTTGAGGACCAGTAAAATCTAAGTTGGGGGGTGTAATTGTGCATCAAAAGTATCATTAAATCTCTTATTGTACATATGCATTTATTGGTTTTTTTTATAGTTTTTATGATAATTCATATGTTTTTTTGTAACGAAGTTTCTTTTAATGTTTTGCTTAGGTTTTTAGAGCTTAAATGAATTATACCAGAAACTTTAATGTCGGAGTTCGGAATAAAGAATTGAAGAGAAATTTAGTTGAAGTTTAAAGCAAATCTTGGTTCAAACAAGTGCTCCAAATTTTTCCCAAAAAATCAATTTTATTCCAACCTTAGAAAAGATTATCATACGATCTATTTCAAGCTCAAACTTGCCTTATATTGTGTGCAAACTTCAACCATCAAACACTCAAGGTTTCAATGTCAATCTTAGCCTAAATAATAGTTACATTTGTATCATTATATGATGCTTAAATTCAGCCCCAAATCAGTCGAAAAACAATCCATGATCTTACATGTCCATACAATAAATAACAATTGATTTATTTAGGGTAATCCATTGATTCAAAAGGGCAAGCACATAGATGAAAAGCTGGAGGGGACATTGTTACATTATTTTTGGTCAAAAAGAAAAAAAGAGACAACTCATAAAGAATGAAGAAAAATGTGAATTAAAGTGGTTTCCAAGCTGATCTGATTTGATTTTTCAGAATAACTTTAGGTGTTTTACCCATAACTTTTGACTCAGGTGTCAAAATGAGTTATTCTTTAATGATCTAGAAAGGTGACATGATTTCTTATAAATATGTGTCTAATAGACATCTCCAAGAAAGACTACTAGGAGGGTCTAAATTATTGTCCAAAGTGAGCATCATATTTGTATTCGAATTTCTATTGAAATTGTGTTGTGTTTTTCTTTATAGATTTTAGTTTTTTAGTTTGTAAAACTTATTGTTTCAGTTTGATTTAAGTTATTTCATGTTTATTAAAGTGTTCTTATATATAATGATGGTTGGCTAATCTCTTTCTTGGATTCAAATCAAGGATGATAGTGGTTAAAGTGAATTCTTTAAAATATGAATGAATTTTAATGTTTATCTTCTCATTTTCTTCATGAATATTTTATCATTGAAAATAAATTTTAGAAATCATCTAGGTAATGTTATAATCTTGATTTTTTATGTACAAACTTTAGTTTTGGTATAGAGATTGCTTGATTCAATGTCTTACTTAATATGAAAGTACTTGTTCATTATTAAGCAATAATCAATTTTTATCTTTTTTAAACTTCATTGTAATATCTTCCAATATAATATTACCATCGTTTATATTAGGTTGAGTTATCTTATATATCTTGAAGGAATCACCAATACATCACCATTAAAATTAGTTATGAACAAGGCTTATTTTTTCTTGTCATTTAAAATCTATTTACACGTTTTCATATTTGAAACAAATCCATCAATTATTTTTAACCAAGTTATTGTTAATTTAATTTCTCTTTAGTTGTTTTTTTGATACCTAGTTTAATTTCTAGATCTAGCTCTTTGTGGATATGATCTTGATCTTACTGAGTTAATTGCTACATCGCACACTCGTGTACTTACGAGTTAAAACAAGCCGATCATAAAAAGCGGTCTAGCACTAAGGACTAGTAATAAGCTGGTTAAAGAATGCAATTAATACTTAAAAGTGCATTTTTATCAAGGTTTTGCCCTTGAAGTATCAATAACTCCTTAACCAGAGCATGTTTTATAATAACATATCTAATAATATAAGATATTTTTAATTTATGATAAATGTTCATCTTAAATACAGGTCTACCACATAAATTGATGGATTAATTGATGAGTTTAACTACTAAAATTATGAAGACGGCTAAGCTTAGGAAAAAAATATTGGTTTAGTTCAGACTGGAACACTGTTTAGTCATTGGGTCATATCTAGAGTTGTAGATCTTAGATTTTAGTTTAGTTTATATGATTAAAAAGCTAAAACATAGGCCTAAAACATTCATTAGAATTCAAGACTCAATTCTGCCGTTTGGAAGTCCAAATCTTAGCATCAAAAGAGAAGTTTGAATCTATCTTGCAACCCAAACATTGTTTAGTATTCAACCCATATTTCTAGTTCTAGAAGTCCAAATGCACCAATTTTTTTGTTGAAAAGTTGAGATAATTTTTTAGAACTTTCATGAGGACCTTTTATTAAAATTTTAATGTTAACGGTGACATTTTGTTAAGATAAAAAGATAAGGATTGTCACCAAGTTAAGATGTGGCCACCCACTTAACAATTAGTTAACAAATCAATAGTTTTAAATTTTGGCTTATAAAAGGAGATATTTGTCATGCATTTAAGCATCTTGGTTTTCAGATTAAGATCATGCTCTTGCTCTCTTTCTTAATATTTTTGTAATGCTTAAGTTTTTCTTTCATTAATTTCTTATTTATGCCTTTCATTTCCTTTACTATATAATCATGTTCTCCTCTTGTTTATTTATATTTCTCTCTTTCATTATATTTGGTTAAGTTTATTATGTCAAGGTAAAAAGGTTTCACTAATGATATTAAGATGAGTATAATATAAACGCAATATGAACTTTAATGATTATATCCTAAATAACTTGTTATTAGCATGTCTTATCTTTTTATCTTACTAATTCTTAATACCTTACTTGTTAAATGGTTAATCCAGATTTGTGTTGTATAACACTTTGTACAATAAATGTTTGGTACTTTCATAGCCAACAATATGGTATAACCTACACTTGTGTTATAGAAGGAATTTGATTTGTTGTTAATATAGTTAGCATTATGAATTCCTAATAATTTTTAAAAGTTTGGAGTTACTTAAATAAGATAATTAATATGATCATGTTAAAAAATAATAATGAACTATTAAGGATAAATTATCTGATTTGAACCTTCTTCATGTATGATTTCCAGTTGAGTAATAAAAAGAGTTTATATTATATTTATTTGAAATACCATTAGTAGATCCTTTAACCTTGACAACTATTTTCATCATTGTTTGATCTTCACAATAATCCTACATCTCAAAGTCCTCTTTAACTTCTTCTTATTGTTATTGTTGTTGTTGTTGTTGTTGTTGTTATTGTTATTGTTATTTATAATTTATATAGTTCACCTCCTTGTTATTCGATCTTAGTATTGCCAGGTTATTTATTACTTCGACACTCCTGCATTTAAGAGAAGACATTATTTTTTTTATTGTGTCAAGTTTTTGGCGCTGTTACCAAAGAGGTAAATTACTTTATAAATTATATATTTTATTTTGTTGTCCTTTCTTTCCTTTCCTTTTATATAACTTTTGTTTTTCTTTTCTTTTCTTCCATTTTATTCTCTTCCTACACGTGCATAAAAGTTTAGTCATGTATATTAAGTGGTAGACTTTATAGGGTATCCTCATCATTTTCAAAAAATATGACTAAAAAAGATAACTAGTTGCTTCATAATTAGAATAATGAGTATAACCGTGTTAGAACACTTAGAAACCACATGAATCCTACAAAAATAAGTGCACCCTCATTTATAGTTTTCCCTCTTGATGCATCTCACTTCAATTTTAAGCTAGACATTATTCAACTTTTACCTTCTTTTCATGGCTTAGATTTAGAAAATTCATACTTGCATTTGAAAGAATTTGAAGAAGTTTGTAACACTTATAATGACTTAAATTATAGCATGAACACCATTAAATTAAAGCTTTTTCTTTTTCATTAAAAGATAAAGCTAAAACATGGCTATAAAATCTTATGTCAAGATCGTGCTTGGAATGAAATGTAACAACAATTTTAAAAAAAGTTTTTTTTGTCTCACAAAACAAAACTCTTTCAAAAAACAAACCATCACCTTTACTCAAAAACAAGAAAAAACATTTTACCAATGTTAGGATAGGTATCAAGACTTCCTTAATACTTGCCCTCATCATAGTTTTAAAACATGAAGATTGTTTTCACATTTTTATGAAAGGTTAACACCTAAAAATAAACAAATGGTGGAATTGATGTGTGATGAAACCTTTAAAGATAAAGACCCTAATGAAGCAATGGAATTCCTAAACTTGCTAGCTGAAAATGCTCAAAATTAGAACACTATAGACACTTATAAGGCATCAAGTAAAACTCAACCTCATACACTTAGTGGAGAAATATACAACCTTAAGGAAGATCATGACCTCCAAGCCAAATTTGCAACATTAGCTAGAAAAGTCGAGTCACTAGAATTCTAAAAAAGTGATCAATTAAAATCTATTCAAGATATTATATGTCAAATCTATGAGACAAATAAACACTTAACCAATGACTATTCAACTTTGCCTTTTTCTAAGGAAAGCCTCCATGAATAAGCCCATGATTTAAACAGTTTTCAAAGGCCCAATCATAACCCATAATCGCAAACATACAACCTTGATTAGAGAAATCATCCAAATTTGAGTTGGAAGAGTGATAACAATAATGCACAAACTTCATAGCCACCATTTCTAGCACACCATAATTTTCAAAATTCTCATGGATTTGTACCTCCTTATGCTTCCCTACTTAGAAGAAATCTTAAGAAAACTTTGTATGCATTCATTGAAAAGCAAGAAATAATCAACACTCAACTTGCTCAAAGCATAATAGATTTTAAAGAAACTCTTGTAAAATTCACATCTACTCAGTTTTTAGGAGAAAGGTAAGTTTTCATCTCTACCACAACCCTAAAGAACAATACAATTCAAATGCAAGCAGCTTCGAAAGCCAACATATAGATCAAGTCTAATTAGTCATTACTTTCTACAGTGGTAAGGTTATTGAAAAACCAATTCTTGAACTTTACAAGAAAAATGATGAGTCAATTTCTAAAGGTAAGGAAAGGATTAAACATGAACATTGTAAAGAAAAGACTAACTCCCCACCAGTACTTCCATTTCCTCATGCCATGACCAAACAAAAGGAAGTCAATCACGATTTTAAAATCCTTGAAACTTTTAAACATTAAGAAATCAATGATAAAAAGGCATAAAAAATATTGATAAAGATCTTTTGTCAAGACTGACAATATATGCGGCATCCAATATCACACCAATTAATAATTACTTTTCTTGTGAATCTTTACTTTCTCTTAGTTTAATGCCTTGGTTTGCTAAAAATATCAATTTTCTTGCTTTAGGATATTTGCCAGCTCACCAGAGTACCAAAGATAAAGAAAAGTTTTTGAATGAAGCAAAGAACTTTTATTGGGATTACCTTTACTTATTCAAATATTGTTCTGATCAAATATTTCAAAGATGCATTTCAAACAATGAGGTAAGTAGTGTCATTAAACTTTGTTATTCTGAGACATGTGAGAGTCATTTCTCGTAAAAAAATAACAGCAAAAATCTTACAATATGGATTCTATTGGGCCACCATATTTAAACACACATGTGTTCTGCAAAGCTTATGAAAAATATCAAAAGTCAAGATTTCTTTGAAAACATAAAGAATATTTATATAATGTTCTATTGACTTTTAAAACATTGACATGACTAAAAGATTGATGTCTTCTTCCAAGTGCAAGAGTGTCGAAGTAATAAATAATCTGGCAAGACCGCGGACGAACCACAAGGAGGTTAATTATACAAATTATAAACAATTATAAACAACAACAACAGTAACAACAATAATATTAGTTGTAATAATATTATTAACAATAATAATAATAATAATAATAATAATAATAATAATAATAGTAATAGTAGTGATAGCAGTAGTAGTGATAATAATAAAGAAGAAGAAGGAGAAGAAGATGAAAATGAGAACTTTAAGATGGAATATTAACGTAAGGATTAAACAATGATAACAATAAATGTCAAGGTTAGAGGATCTACTAATGGTATGTCAAACAAATATAGTATAAACTCTTATTATTCAATTGGAAACCACACATAAAGAAGGTTCCAATTAGATTATAGATTGTTAACATAATTACATTAGTCATCTTATTCTATTAATACTAATTCTTGTAAATCCCATCAAGCATTCATGATTATAACTTATGTTAACAACAAATCAAGTTCCTTTCATAGCTCAGGTGTCGGTTATATCATACAGTATGGGCTATGAAAGTGCTAAACATTTGTTGTACCAAGTGTTGTACAATATAACTCAAGATTAGTCATTTAACAAGCAAAGTATTAAAGAGTGAACAAGATAACAAATGCAAAACATGTTAGTATCAAACATTAAAGTTTATATTAAGTTTACACTATATTTATTCTTACACCATTAGTGTTTACCTTGATGTAATAAACTTAATTAAACATAATAAAAGAAAGAAAAATAAATAAACAAAAAAAGAATATAAATAAGATAAAAGTTAACTAATTAAATTAAAGGAAATGAAAAGCATAAACTTGATATTAATAAAAGCAAAGCATAAACATTATAAAAAATACAAAGAGAGAAACCAAGATACCTAAATGCATGGCAAATGCCTTCTTTTATAGGCCACAATTGGAAATTATTGATTTGATGACTAATTGATGAGTGGGTAGTCAACTCTTGACTTGGTGACAATCCTTAACTTCTCTTGTTTGTCCAAAACATCATTGATAACGTCAACATTGAAACAACTTGAAAACATGAAAGTTGTAGAAAATTATCTTAGATTTCTCGTGTAAAAAATTTAGGTTATTTAGACTTCTAGAATTCCAGATATGAGTCAAACACTGAACAGTGCTTGGGCTCAAGGATAGATTTAGACTTCTTTCTTGTTGCTCCAATTTGGACTTGAAAATGGCCTTTTTAGATCTTGGGTTCCATATAAAATTTGTAGACCTATATCTTACCTTTCCATCCATATAAAGTAGACCTAAATCTTAGATCTACAGCTCCAGATATGACTGAATTACTAAACAGTGTTCTGATTTTGACTGGACCAGCATCTCTTTTCTAAGTTTGAATATCTCTTTGTCCTTTCAATTTCAGTTCTTAAATTGATCAATCAATCATTTCATTTATATGATAGGCCCATATTTAAAATGAATATTTATCATAAATTAAAGGTATCCTATACTATTAGATACATTATTATAAAACATGTTTTAGTTAAGGAGTTATTAATACTTCAAGCGCAAAATAATAATATAAAACATTGATAAAAATACACTTTTAAGTATTAATCAAACATATCCTAGTGGCGATGCGTATTGTACATTTCATGAGTTATGACTTCATTTTTATAAAGAATATGCTTGACACGGTCATGGAAATCTAACTAAAAAAAACCTTATTTGACAGTTTTTAAAAAAACTAGATGGAAAGCTTATCCCTGATTCATAGAGGGTGTTTAAGTAGTTCTTGAATGTAAAACTAAAGGAAGATGTGAGCCACAATCACAACTACCTATACATACACATGTTTTTTTTAAAAAAAAAAACAAAGAGAGAAAGAGTAAGACTCTAGTTGATCTACATATAGGTGGTATGATTGCATTTTTAATTTCTTATTTATAAAATCTTCTCTTCCTTCTCTTCATTTATACTCAATCCACATATTTAAAAGATATATAAGTGTGTATAAATGGTAGGTTCTTCAAGTCATCAAAAATAAGAAATATTTGTGTTTTCAATGGATCTAGTCTTGGAAAAGAAAAGGAGTTTTTTGAATTAGTAAATCATCTTACTCAGGTACTAGCTAAGAGAAAAATTCATTTATTGTATAGGGGAGGCAACCTTGGGTTAATGGGAGGTGTCAATAGCTGTATTTTTAGAAGGCAGTCAAGTTTTAGGGGTCGTTCCTAAAGCTTTAACAAAATATGACATCATTGAAAAAACAATTAGAGAGGAACTACAAGTCTTCACAATGTCTGATCTAATGAATACAATGTTTAAACACGTTGATGCCTTCATTGTTACCAGGTGGTCTGGATACATTGAAAGATATCTTTCATATTTTCTCCTGGGCCCAACTTTATATTCACCATAAACCTATAGGTTTGCTTAATGTTAATGGTTTTTATGATAAATTGTTGTCTTTTCTTGATGATGTTGTGGAACAAAATTTTTTAACCTCTTCAGCATGACAGATTATAATCTTTGTTGTTACTGCTGAACAACTTATTAATCAATTGCAATCTTTCATCCTGTAATTGATTCTTCCATGAGTCGAATAGAATGGTCAAATAAGAAAAGCCGTAAAAAGCTAATATTAGATTTGAGTCTTAGTTTGTAAAAACTTGTGTCTTTTGGTTTTATTAATAACATAATAATTTATTATTTTGTTATCACTTCTATTTGTTTAATTTCAAGTTTGTTAATGTTTGTTATTTCAACTGATGCCTTCTATGTTTTATCTTTCTATATTAGGATATTGAGGATAATGTCTTGTATTGGTTGGAGAGAGAGGATAGTATGTGATAAAAAAAACTAATTGCTTTTGTTTTTTAATAAAACCATTTGACAAAACTGTTATTGTTAGGATAACAAAGTAAAAGAGAATTTTATTGACTCTTGAGATACATCTTAGTAAATATTTTTCGATGGTTATTTGTAATATTCATAACAAGTTCTAGTAGAATACTTCTTCAAATATTCAGGTTTACAAACTCTTGCATTATTATCATTTGATTTTGCTCATATACTCATTTAACAAGTATTCTTAAACCTTTAGTTTTATATACACACTTTAACATATAATTGTAATTTGCACATTGGATTATTATATTATTTATATTCTTTTGTTAAAAGTAACAACTAAAAAAAAGGGATAGCTTATAATTTGAAAAAAAAATGATAATAAATGTAATTAAATAAATAAACAAAAATGTAGATAAATTTAATTTCGTAGTCTCCCAAACCTAAGCAATTAAGCCCAAAGAGGTGTTTTAACACCTGATACCCTAAAGTCAACTGACTTGGAATTTGTAACCTGAGTTATTAAGCTCGAAGGGGTGTCTCAACACTTAATGCTCTAAGACCAGCTAGTCTATAAGTCATTAGCCTAAAGATCATTACGTGGGTTAAATATACATTGTGTTTTAAGTCATATGTATATATATTTTTTAAAAAAGAAAAAGAGATAATAATCTCAACCCAAAAAAGTTAACCTTAAACATTAAAACAAAATATTATTTTCTTCCAATAAAAGCTCCATCATCTATGTTTTCATACATTAAGCACATAAAAAGAAAGGTTTATTAATATCTTGTTTAAGAGGTATTGAGCATATATATAAATTTAATGAGTTTGTTTATCTAAATAGATTAATGAAAGTGGAATGATGAATGTCTTACTTTGTGGAACTTATAAATTATTTTTCTATTTTAACACTTTAATTACTAGAGACTAGTAATAAGCTAGTTGGAGGTGTGATTAGTACTTAAAAGTGTATTTTTTTTCAAGGTTTTATATCATTATTTTACACTTGAAGTATCAATAACTCTTTAACTAGAGTATGTTTTATAATAACATGTTTAATAATATAAAATAACTTTAATTTATGGTAAATTTTTATCTTAAATGCAGGCCTATCACATAAACAAAAGGATTGATTGATGAGTTTAACTACTGAAATTGAGAAGACAAAGAGAAGACTAACTTTAGAAAAGAGATGTTAATTCAGTCCAAACTGGAATACTATTCAGTCATTGGGTCATATTTGGAGCTATAGAACTTGGATTTGGATATGCTCTATATTGATGGAAAGCTAAGACATAAGCTTAAAAATTTTATAGGACTGCAAGATTCAAAAAGGTTATTTTCAAGTTCAAATTATAGCAATAATGGAGAAGTCAAAATTTATCCTACAGCCTAGACATTATTCAGTGTTCAACCCATATCTCGAGTTCTAGAAGTCCAAATGACCTCATTTTTTTTATTGAAAAGTTAAGATAATTTCCTAGAACTTTCACACAGGTAATTTATTCAAATTCTGATGTTAGAAATAATGTTTTATTCAGACCAGAAGATAAGAATTGTCACCCAATCAAGATGTGGCTACTCACTCAACAAATCAATAGTTTTAAATTTTAGCCTATAAAAGGAGGTATTTATCATGCATTTAGACATCTTGATTTTCATAACAAAATCATGTTTTTGCTTTCTCTCTTTATATTTTCGGTAATGCTTAAGTTTTTCTTTTATTAATCTCTTGTTCATGCCTTTCATCTTTTTTTCTTTACTTAGTTAACTTATATCTTATTTATATTCTTATCTTATTTATTTACGTTTCTTTTTTTCATTATGTTTAGTTAATTTTATTATATTAAGGTGAAAAGGTTTCAATAATAGTATCAGAATGGGTATAATATAAACTCAACATGGACTTCAATGTTTATATATAAGAAAGATTGTTATTAGCATGCCTTATCTTTTTATCTTACTAATTCTTAATACCTTGCTTGTTAAATGATTAATCTAAATTTTTGTTATATAACACTTGGTACAACAAATGTTTGGTACTTTCATAGTCAATCGTATAGTATAACTTATACTTGTGCTATGAAAGAAACTTAATTTGTTGTTAACATAAGTTAGCATCATGAATTCCTGATAATATTTAAAAGTTTGGTGTTACTTAAATAAAATAATTAATATGATCATGTTAAAAATTTACAACGAACTATTAAGGATAAATCATTTGATTGGAACCTTCTTTGTGAGTGATTTTCAATTGAGTAATCAAAAGACTTTATATTATACTTATTTGAAATAATATTAGTAGATCCTCTAACCTTGATGATTGTTTTTATTATTATTTAATCTTCACATTAATCTTACATCTCAAAGTCCTCTTTAACTTGTTGTTGTTGTTGTTGTTGTTTTTGTAATTTTAATATAGTTCACCTCCCTATAGTTCGATCTCAATCTTACCGAGTTATTTATTACTTTGACACTCTTGCACTTAGAAGAAAATATCAATTTTTTGACCATGTCATATATTATAATGTTGAAATCTTGACAAAAGCATATTGTATTGTTGTGCAACCTTATTTGAAGTTGATCTCGATTTAAAGAAAAGAGATGGTATTACTCCCCCCTAACTTGAAAAGGTGTATTGGTAGATTAAGAAAGAATCGAATAAAGAAAGATAAAGATGATCAGCCTAGAATGGTAAGGAAGAGGGCTTCAACACTTAGATACAATAATTGCAAGCAATATAACCATAATTCTAGAACTTGCTAAAGGGAAAATGCTTAATAGATTTCGGATAGAGGTTATGGTAAAGTTGGGAGATCTAAAAGGGGATCCAATATCAATGCTATAAGAAGCTTAAGAGGAGGTATAATTAAAAGGAAATCTAGTAATGGTGCTATGAGAAACTCAAATAGTGGCAAATGTAGCAAATTTACTAAAGGTGATATTAATACATCTTTATTATAATCCTCTACACATGTGATTTTAATATGGCACTTGAATATTTTTTTAGTTTAAAATGAATATCTAATTTGAATAATCTATGTGATCTTTCAAAAGCTCATTAGCATATTTAAATCTTCTCAACACTTCATCCAAAAGTAGGCTCATTGATTGAAATATATGAAAAAAGATTAGTGAATATTTATGATTTTTCTAAATGTGTTTGAATGTTGATGCTTTTTGTAAAAAAAATTAATGTTGATGCTTTTCAATAAGACAACTAATATTTAAAATGTTTTGCATTATATATGTTATGTAGTCGTGGATCAAAGTTGCCTTATGTTTTTATTTCATTTGTTAGATATGAACAACATAATAATACAATTCTTGATCTAAACTTTCATCTTTCATTTTCTTGAATTCATCTAATATTCAATTGATATCATCTCCATTTTCTTCAATTCATCTAGTATTCGATCGATATCATGAGAACCTCCTCCATCTATTACAATCATTTCAATTTTATTTATAGATTTACACCATGCAATGAAATTATCGTCGTATGACGTATCATCACATCTATAGAATAACTTATTCTTACTAGCTTTTATTTTCAATATCCTAATAGTTTTTTTTTTTTTTTACATTTCCTGCACCTTCTCCTTTTGAACTTGAATTCATCCAAACTATTACAACTTTCTAAGTAGCATTTGATGTAGATGATGGTATGTTGATGATATAGTGTTTTATTTGTCAAATTTGATAAAGATTGAGGTAACGTATGTTAGGTTGTGATTATCAATGTTGTTAAGTGAAAAATAAGTGAAGATTAAAGAACAATATGGTGTTCTTATTCTTTTTAAAATTTGCTAGAATTTGGAACTTTTGGAGGTTATTTGAGAAGAAAGTGGGAGTTACAACTATATTTTTTTAAAAAAAAATCAACAATAAACTCAATGATATTTTTGTTATTTATTGTGTTTAGGGGAATTTTAGACATTAAATAAAAATTAATGACAAACATGTAAAATAATAAATATTATTTTTTTACTTTTTTTAAATGGAAGAGATATAAAAGATAAAGTGTTACGTGCACTACAAAGTATAATTTTTTAATACAATTTTATCCAAATCATAGATTGATGGATAACTTTTCCTAAATTAATAAATCATTATAGTGTCATGCATGCTTTTATATATATATATACACTTCTTTTCTCATTGATGTCCCTATATTATGGACTTTATTTCTATATTTAGTTAAAGATTAAAAAATTAAAAGAAAATGAAATGGATGAAAATAATTAAGTTGTAACTGATTTTTAAAAAAAAATTAAATATATAATTTATGAAACTATGAAAATTATTCAAAAAAATTGTTATACGGAATTAATCCACATCATGAATTGAATTAATAAAACTATCACAAATAATTAGATTTGTACAAATTATATATTTAGTCAATCACATTTAGAATGTATAATTATGAAATAAAGTAATTAGTAATGCATCCATCACAAAATAATGTCAACAATTTTTTTTTTTTATATATATATATATATAACACTTCTTTTCTCATTGATGTCCCTATATTATGGACTTTATTTCTATATTTAGTTAAGGATTAAAAAAATTAAAAGAAAATGAAATGGATGAAAATAATTAACTTGTAACTGATTTTTTTTTAAAAAAATAAGTATATAATTTATGAAACAATGAAAATTATTAAAAATATTGTTATACAAAATTAATCCACATCATGGACTCAATTAATAAAACTATCACAAATAATTAGATTTGTACAAATTATATATTTAGCCAATCACATTTAGAATGTATAATTATGAAATAAAGTAATTAGTAATGCATCCATCACAAAAAAATGTCAACAAATTTAATAATTGTGTCAAATTCTACTTAGATTATTGTCCATCATCATGTCTATGTAATAATTTTTTGATATAATTTATCAATCATGATAAATTTTAACTTTATTTTTGTTCAATGATAAATTCTTTAAAGAAATAAATTATTTTTTAAGATATTATTAACGTAAACTAATTAAGGAGGGGAAATTCCTCTTTATAATGTCAATACAAAAATCCTTACTTAGTCATAGATTAAAATAAATTCATAAAAAACAAAATGAAATAAATTATAAAACTTGATTAATGTTAATGAAATAAATTATATATATATAATTTTATTTTTTAATATTAAATTTATTAAAAATCAAGTTTCATAATTTATTTTATTTTTTTATGGATTTATTTTAATATATGACTCAAGTAACGATTTTTGAAGGTTAACTTAATTGATTTGATTTTTTTTCTATATAATTAATTTTTTTTATTTTCATCCTTCATCATTTAACTTGATTAAGAATTAAATTTTATAATTTGTTTTGATTTTTTGTTATGAGGTTATTTTAATCTTATAATTCAAGTCAATGGTTTAACAAACTAAATTAATTTCATTCAAATATTTTTTAATTAATTTTTTTATTTTATCCTTTAATATTGGATTGATTGAAAATTAACTTTATAATTTAACAAATCAATCTGAGTTGACTTATTTTTTTATTTTTTTAATTAATTTTAATCTGGCACTAAAATGAATTTAATAAACTCTCTTTTTTTTTAAAAATTAACGTGGGTATCCGGGTCAGCTTGCACGTACCACGACTAATCTCACGGGCCCTGAAGTTAACGACCATGTAAGCCACCAGTGGCCATCATATGAGCAACCAAGGACTTGAACCTGAGACCACAGAGAGAGCAAACCTCTTAATCTCAAGTCCTTACCACTTGGCCATCACCTAGATGGTTATTTAATAAACTCTTTTTTTTTATTAACGTGGATGTCCGGGCCAGCTTACACGCACCACGACTAATCCCACGGCCCACTGGACATCCTGCAAGCCTCAGTGAACAGGTTAAGCACCGCGGGGGTGACAGGCATACCACATAGCAAGAAGCCAGCGACCACTCGCCAGCCTCACTCCCACTGAAACTCAAACCAAAGTTTGAAAGAAGACGAGCAGCGCCTTACGCCATTGAGCTACAAGCTGCTTGGTATTTAATAAACTCTCTTAATGATACAGGAGCCCGACTCTCAATATTGGCGAGAGGCAGCCTAGCTATTAGCTAATCTGAATACGATACCGTTTAAGCTTACATTCTTGTATAGTTACCATTTTCTCCCTACCCAATAACGATAATGACTGTAAGGCCTATAATAATAACAAACGGGAGACAGGCCTGTAATGACCATTTTAACACGTTGTAGAGTCATCATGTCCGATGTATTACTCCTCAGCTCCCAATTTCCGATTTTCTCCACCACCGCCGCCGCCGCCAAAAAAACCCACCGCTTCTCATGCCACGTCATCCCAAGACAATCCCTGAATCAAACTACCCCTCCTGATCAACAATCACCGAACCCCAAAACCATCGTTTCGACAATAACAAACCTATTGTGGGGCCAGTCACTGCCACCAGGACTCCTAATATCCACCGTCCGTACAACATGGAACTCCACGTGGCAACTCATGATGTCCCAGCTCGCTCCCTCTGATTCCTCTGGCAGGTACACAAGACCCGCCTCAAAATTCCGCCTGAACCCTCCATTTACGCTCCAAAACTCAACAACACTTCACCTCTACGTGGGTTTACCTTGCCCATGGGCGCACAGGACATTGATAGTTCGGGCGTTGAAGGGCCTGGAAGATGCGGTCCCTGTCTCAATTGCTGGACCTGGTCAAGATGGATCGTGGGAATTCAAAGATATTCCTATCTCAAACAGGGATAGGAATATTCTTGTCCCGGGTAGGGATAATGCTAATGGGTGCCGGAATCTGAAGGGTGTGTATGGGTTAAGGAGGTCAGGTGGGTACAGTGGGAGAGCTACTGTGCCAGTGTTGTGGGATGTGGAGAAGAAGGAAGTAGGGTGTAATGAGAGCTATGATATAATCGAGTTTTTCAATTCGGGTCTTAACGGGTTGGCCCGGAACCCAGGTTTGGATTTATCACCAAAGGAATTGAAGGGAAAGATTGGGGAGTGGAATGGATTAATATATCCTAATGTCAATAATGGGGTTTATAGGTAAGGTTTTAATCTTCGTTTCTTTTCTTTATTCTTTGTGGGTAAAGGTGAAATGGATTTATGAATGATTCGTTGTTATTGTAGGTGTGGGTTTGCTCAAAGTCAAGATGCATATGACAGTGCAGTGAATGGTTTATTCACTACACTGGAGGCGGTGGAAGATCATCTGACCACCTCGCGATACTTGTGTGGAGACACATTGACTCTTGCGGATGTTTGCTTGTTTACCACTCTAATTCGGTTTGATATTGTGTATAATGTTCTGTTTAAGTGCACAAAGAAGAAGCTGATTGAGTACCCTAATCTTCATGGCTACATGCGTGACATTTACCAGGTAGTCATATCCATCCACTGTTTTTCAAGCTCGTCAAAAGATAGATGTTGTGCAATTTGTATTTTATTTAGGTTCATGTACTTCATGGTTGCAATGGCTTGATGTTTGTGCCATGAACAGATGCCAAAGGTTGCTGAAACATGCAATTTTTCAGCTATTATGGATGGTTACTACAAAGTACTCTTCCCACTGAATCCAGGCAGCATTTGTCCTGTTATGCCTTCTGGATGTGAGCATGATGTCCTCCTCTCCACCCCTCACAATAGAGAGTCTTTGTCATTAGCGAACAGAACTACCAAACAGGATCACTGAGTATATGAGAGGATCGGAGATAAAATAGCAAAAGGTGGAAAGGAGAACTACCAAACAGGATTACTGAAGATATCAGAAGGAAATTGGAAGACTGCAAAACGTCCTCTTAAGGAGATTGATGTATGATGATGTGATCAGTTGTGGTTTCTTCTTGATTCTAGATACAAGATTTTTGTCATGGAGAGCATGGGATGGTTCGCCAAAATGTAGCATCAGAATTGCCGTGCAGATAATGTCACACACCTTATCTTCATATGAAAGTGGATGATGCTTTATTTAATGACGAACCTGACTGTCTGTGATGCAAGATTAATGTCAACCTTTGTATGGCTGACATGCGGTGAATGCTCCTGAATTGCATGGACGCCTCATTCGGACGTTCAAAGACAATAAAATCTGCTCGCACAACATGCTACTTTCACAATTTTAATGCCCTCATTGCCCTGCGTTGAGAAGATAACTGTTGATATGTTTAATCCCTAAAACATACCCTAGAGGTTGCACGAGTTCAGCCATACTAGATGCAAGTTGTCCAACAGAGAATTGAATTCTGTTTTTGCATTATCTAACTTGACGAAATGTACCTGTTGTTCTTCGCAACCAGACAGCTTAAAAGAAGGCGGCCAATCTGCACATCCTCGCCATAGATTTCGAGCTGGCAACAGGACAGCAACAATCACTCCATAGAATCCTGGCATGTTGGTTAAATAGTTCAAAGGGCTTCCTTGCATGATCGAAGAATGCTAGGATGCATTCCAGAGTATGACCTTTCTAAGGTTTTCAACTGCTTACTAATAATCTGCTAGGAAATCACACGGTGATCTCCTCATTGTACTTCAAATGCCATCATGTTGCCATTTCAAAGGAATTGATCGTTGGTTTCCAAGCATTCATAGAGGAATCTCCATATTAGGTCGTGGATGGTGCCTAGCATAGGATTAGCGCATAGCACCAGCAGCTTGTGCAAAAACAAGCCATACCGTGTTGCACTTGTATGGAATCTCTCTCCAGCAAATAGCAGCCTGTGGCCAAACCATGATGCCCAACTTCAATGGGGCGCAATCAAAAGCGGATAAAAATGACTTATGCCTGATATGATGGAGGACTCAGAACTAGGGCAGATCACAAAGCCAAAATCCTGTACAATAAATAGCCAAACATGACCCAGTTGTTGCCAAGCTGCCGCACGAAATCTCAGATTTGGACACAAAATTCAATACTGGGATGGTAGATTATGCAATCAATACATCATAAACACAGTTTTAGGGCCATGCACGACCCACTGCCAATTAATCATCCAGCTTGACAAAATAACACCATATGACTTCGACAAGATTGCCAGCAGGACCAAGAAAAACTGCGCAAATCCACTTCAAAATCTTTCTTCTCTCGTCATGGATGGGATTGTGGAAGAATGAGGCAGTCTCATAATCTGCCCATCTGATCAGCTTGCTGCTGAATTAGATCCTGCACCAGAGCAAAAGGTGATCATTAGAAGGAAAATGAAGTCCACAAGAACAAAATGTTGCAAGCAACAGAGCATTCCAAGCACAACGAAGTCACTCCCCAAATCCAGTAGGGGGAGGGCGGGGCAGGCAATAAGCCATGCGAAAGAAATCTAGAAGGACCTATGTTATTCCGCCCAAGGCAGCCAATTTTAACAAGATATGTGGACTTCAACCACATACACCCCTCTGAAATATAATGTAGAGGGAGCACTAAGGGCTATCAAATACAAATAACGAGCTGCAATATCATAAAATTTGATTAAGCAAAATACAGAAATAGAAATGGAGGATAAAAGCAGCTTTTAAACTGGAAAAATAAAATTCTAATATAAAAGTGCTATCCCATCCTGTTGAATATCATTCAAATACATCCCTAGGAAAACTCCAATGCAAAGCACCATATTTGATTAATGAACAAAGATGGGTTTTTAAAAATCCCTGCATTCCCAATTTAAATCAAAATTAATTGCCAGCTCAAAGCTATATGACCTATCACTGGTGCGAACAAAGTTTAGCATTACTAGGCTATACTTGAGACCTGAAAACCATAGGTTTTGGATCTTAAACCTAGCAAACTCTACAGCATCCAAGGAAAGTTTTGTAAGCATCAACAGGGCATCACACGCAGATTGAATCTTTATGTCATTGAAATGTAAATGGGCCAAATTTCCACGTTGCTCAACCCCATGCCTCATAAAGATTTAGAATAAACTTCTCTTTAGAATAAACTTACTATTTGAACGTTTCATGTTCCTGCAGAACTTACTGCCACATCGGCATGGGAATACCTCCACAGGTTGATCAGTATCATCAAAATCAATACCATAATCCTGCAGCCACATCAGCCATCAATTCTTAAGAGTCCAGAATGATTGCACATGTGATTTAAATTTTAAAATTGAAGAGCAAGGGACAAGTAACAGAAACTAGTGTATATATGTAATTTCCAAATCCATGTCCTAGCTACAATAAATTTATAGCTCCTGGTCACTTAAAAAGGCGAACATTTAGATGTACTATATTTGTAATTTCAACAGCAGTAAAAGACTTGACATCATTTCTCACGAAACGACGATGTCAAAACTCACAACACAAAATAACTAACATGCATGATAGAATCTACTTCCACCTGTGACTTATTTCAGAAACACAGTATAATGCCAACCACACCTCCTCATTGGAAAGTATCAAAGCAACGACGCTTATGTAACAGCTATGCAAATGATGAAAAATTAATGGATAACTAAAGTAACATTGCTCACCCATGTTAACTCTTCTAAGGCATTCACTTCTCTTGTTGTGAAGAAAGCAAGCTGAAAAAATTGATCCAATGTGACTTTGTAATTTGAGAATATAATCTAATAAACACATGATAATAAGAATCCTAATGAAGTATCCATACATGATAATAATGATGATCAGGGGTCTCAATCTTCACGGGGATTTCAATCATATTTGCATCAAGACATCTAACAAGAATGAAAGAACTTATATCAGAATGCATCAACTCATTGATTGCTGCCACAAGAGAGGTTTCTTATGCATGGCAGAAATTTCATGTCCTCCTTTTATCAATTCTTTTTCAGATTGAAATCAATTCCTTTTCCAGTTCATGTGAAATAAGGAAAACCAACTGAAAAGTTTAAAAAGAGAAAACAGAGACAATTTCTGTAGGAGATCAACTCATCAAATCAAATATGCACCAGATATATAGACTTACCTGTGATTGATAAACCTAGCAATATTTCCATAAAATGTCGCATCCAAACACAGAGCTTCTTCATCCTTTACAACTCCTTTCAAGCACCAATCTGCATCAAGTAGAACAGGATAGGCATGCTTCTCAGTCTTGCTGCTACTTGTCCTTTGCATCTTCCTCTCATAGAACTCTTTGTTGGTTAGTATCTCCCCTACATACTCGCATACAAATGTACCTTTTGGTAGCAATTCCAGAGTTCTGAGACCCCACCCCTTTCCTTCAGGGGTAAAGAAAACCTGATGCACAAAAAGAATTAGCAATGAGGAAAAATTGTGAAGAAAGATGAGGACATCAGAATACTTGAGGGACAACTTTGTGTGATTATGTTTCTTATATAAAGAACGACAATCCAAAATAAGTCCAAACATTTGATTTGTCTAAAATTTATTACATTTCTTAAAATAAGAATTTCATACCCTTTATTTATTTACGTTAAAGGTTATAACCTCTATTGCACTCCAATATTTAAAAGTATTCTTTGTTTCTTTTTTTTTAAAAAAAAAAAAAAAAAA